>PVIU01004143.1:0-131721 GCA_004026605.1 Ondatra zibethicus
GTATTGCTGGATCCTGAGGTAGGTTGATTCCCAATTTCCTGAGAAACCGCCACACTGATTTCCAAAGTGGTTGCACAAGTTTGCATTCCCACCAGCAATGGATGAGAGTTCCCCTTACTCCACATCCTCTCCAGCATAGGGAATCCTTGGTGTTTTTGATTTTGGCCATTCTGACAGGTGTAAGATGGTATCTCAAATTCTCAAAGAAAATAAAAGTTTTCTAAAGATGAAAATTGAAAACAACAAAAAAAAAATGAGGTAAACACATTTTCCTCCAGTCTGTTCTATCAACCGTATGCCTTTCAGTACATCTATGGTTTTTTTTTTCTCACATGTGATATAGGCTTACAATAAACTTATCATTATAATAAGTTTATAATAAACTGCCATCCTGGGTGCTGATATGAAAGACATGTGCCATGTAGGCCAGGTATTGTGATTGTATTGTGTCTGCGGTGTGTCTGTGTGTATGCGTGTGTGTTATGTGTATTTGTATGCATGTGGGTACACATTACAGTAGGTACATGCACCAATGTGTAGGTGTCTGTATAGAGGTTGAGAGCAGGGTTTTTCGCGGCAGGTGAGCTCATCAATCAAGCTAGGTTAGCTCATACAGGGGAATCCCCAGTCTCAGCCTCCTCCTCCTCCTCCTCCTCCCATGTGGTAAGGCTTACAGGTGGGCCACCACGTTGCTGTGGAGACAAACTCCAGTACTCACACTTGTACAACAAGCATTTCACCCACTGAGATGTCTCCCTGATCCAAGGGTTTTAGGTTTCTGCACACATTTCGTATTTTCCCTGGTGAAGAAAGCTGTGGCGCCCACATAACTTAGTTCAGCCTCACGTAGCAGCCTGGACACCCTTCCTCCTTTTCAAAACTTCAAATGTTTGGTAGATTTTTATCATAAAAATCTGTTTATCTCTTTTTGATAATCATTCTTATATCAGAATGTTACAAAAAAACATAGACTTTTAATTTAAATTGTATCATATCAGTCATGTTTGGAAGGAGGAAATGATCTTGATAACAGCTAGAGTGGGTTTTTCAGGGGTTTTTTTGTTTGTTTGTTTGTTTGGCTCTTTTCATATTGTTCTCTTAGGTTCTTATCCTCAAGATACCTGTCATGATACCTGATATCAATCTAGTATAACTCGTGTACAAATAATAAGCCCATTTTCTCCTGTGGTTTTTTTTTTCATTTTTATGTCTATCTGAAACACTTAGAGAAGGCCTTTGATCAAATTCACCTGGTATCCTGTACACACATAGTTTTTGTAAATTATTTCTGCAGCCTGTGCTTTATCTCAGAATGCTGATGAGGCCTGTGGGGGAAATGCCAGAAATGGTGCACATGTTGCTAGAGAATTTTCCCGTCTCAATGAATGAAACCCTTTCTTACTCTACTCAAAAAGCAAACAAAATAAAAGGCAGAAATGAAGGTGAGGTCTTGGACTTTTGCCTTTGATGACAGATAATAGTTTGAGAAGTGCATAATCAAATGTATAATACATAACTAAGCAAGAATGAAAGGCCTGGAAAGGTGTTTGGAGCCTTAAGAGTTGGATAGCAGTGGTCAGAATGTGGTTTCTCATAGGCACTTAGACATGCCTTAGCCTGAGGCAGAATTCCGTGTGCAATGTCATTCATCAAACAGGTGGCACTGGATCTTTAACAGAGAAAGTATCTTCTGGATATGAAGCAATATTTCTGAAAACAATAAGATACTAATCCATAGACCTTTGTATTATTTTAAATGAATAATCATAGGATTTCAAATTTATTTTGTTTCAGACTTTAAAATAATCTGTCTCATTCCCACGCATTGCTAAGAGTATTAAACATATTCCCTTGCCAGTAATTCTAATAGCATGCTCTAATTAACTCATTTTATCTTTTTGGTATAAATCAATTACAATTAAAATAGAGTTTGTTAAATCTCAGTGGAGTATTGTTTCACATTAAAAACATTTTTTTTTCCTCAGGAGATCAACTGTGATTAACTTTAGTAAGGGGCTCAAAGTTCAAATCATTATGAGATTCACAAGTTCCTCATAGATTTTGTTCCATTTCTAAACATGATTAAGATTAAGATAAATCTGCTTTAGCCTTCTTAATTTAGTCTCAAGGAAGTTCTGACTTTTCTTCCCCAAGAGGAAACTGTGAATGTGAGGTCTGTCCAAGGGGCCACATAGGGTACCTGTTCATCCGAAGGTGTAAATGTTGTCTGTCATTCTGTGGCAGGTATGTAGGCTTACTGGTCTGATTTTGGGGTTTCCACAGGGAAACAGCCCTGGCTGTCCTGGAACTCCAGTCAGAGATCCACCTGTGCATGCCTCCCAAGTGCTGGGACTAAGGTGTGAGTTCCCATGAACGGCCTGGTCTGACTTTCATTTATGACAGTGCTTTTAAGATTGATGGTGGTTGAATGTGCCAATCGCTTCTTCCCTTTAGATGCCAAATGGTACTTTATGCATATAATTTGTTAACTGATTAATGCTGTCCGAGCTGTTTCTAAGATTGGGAATTATGATATACGCCACAACCACTCAAATATTGGTAGATGTGCAGACATATACATTAGCAGCTGGTAGATAAACCCCAAGACTGAGAGGCCTGAGAAACCTTTTAAGGAAATGCCTCCCTCACAGACATCCCTATTTCTTAGGAAGTGTGTTGCAGTGATCACATAGATGAAAACCTCATGGTTCAGTTGCTTGTCGACACTGCTGAAATTTTGTTCTTGTTTGCATTTAAGAAGCCAATCTGATAGCTGTGCCATAGTGTCCTTGAACAGTGCTAATTTGTTTTTCCAATGACTTATAATGGCAGCAAGGAACTTTTCTCGTGCTTATGTGATGGTCAGATCTCTTTGTGACAAGCAAAAGTCACCAGGGAAATGTTTAAATCTTTCATGTAATTAATAGATACTTTCTATTTATTGAATTTTTATAATTCCTTAATATTCTGGATACAAACCTTTGATTAAAAATATGTTTGCAAGAGTGTCTTTGTTTAGCCCGTGACTTTCTTCCCATTTTCATTACAGTGTATTTTAAAAATTGGAAATCTAAAATTTAACAAAATGCAGTGGATCTTTTTATTGTTTTTTACTACTAATAATACATTAAGAAATTTTTATTTAGTGAAATTAATTTTTTATTATAGTTTGTAGTTTGATGTTTTACATTTTAGGCACATGACCTATTCTGAATAGGTTTTTTATAATTTTATGATGGTGTAAGTGTACACATGGTTCATAAATTGTCACATTATCTGTGTTGAACGTAAAATTTCCAGCACTTCTTTGAAACCATTGTCTTTCCTCCAGCCCACTGTCACAGTTTTGTTGAAAAGCACGTGTCAATGTGTTCCTGTGCTCTGTGTTTCATTAATATTTGCATTCCTTCTCAACACTCCCTCTCAATTACGCTAAATGTAGTTTTGAAATCAGGCAGTGTGTGTTTTCAAAGATTTTTAAATTTCTATTTTAAAATAGTTCAAGGCTCAGAAAACTTTCATATTCCATATAAACTTTTAGAAGCAATTTGCTCATTTCCAGCAAGAAAACAATCTGGGGTTTTTATTTGGCTTTCACTGACTATGGTTCAGTTAAGAGGCAAATGACGTCTTAACAAAACTGAGAGTCCTATCCAGTGAAAATGCTTTCCCTTTTGTTCTCTCACTCATGGTTTACATTTATCATCTTATAACATCCTTGACTTGTTATATCTAAAAATTTGATTTCTTTTCATTCTATCCTACATAGTTTTTTATTTTTTTCTTGTGGATGCTCTTAATTTGTATAAATAAAGCTAATCTTTAGATACTGGTTTATATAGTGAGAACTAGTTATAGCCATCATTGATTTCAATAGCTTAATTATAGCTACCATAAGGTTTGGCTTTACTGCACTTTTTTGTCTTGCTTTAATAGACTGTTTAGGAATAGTTTTGGGGGGCGGAAGAGATGGCTCAGCCATTAAAGGTTAGGCTCACAATCAAAAACAGGAACAGTCGTTTTTAGTACAAATGTTAAATTGGGGTGGGAAAAGAAGGCCTTCTCCTGTCTTCTCCATTTAAGGGAGAGTTATGAGCAGGTATAGGGCCAGCTGCTGTCTTTCATACTTGTCTTTTATCTGACTGTGGATGTTTTCTTAGGATCTTAGTGTACTGCAAGAAAGAATGTTGAAGATCTCCTAAATAACTTCTTCACATTAAAGTAATGATAGTCTCTTTTAGTTTATTGATATGGTTAATTTAGTAGCTAAATTTTGAAGTAGCTGTTTATTGCTAGTACAACCTATGTGGTTGTAGTATATGTTTTATATACGTGGCTGGATTCTGCGCGCTGATTTTCTAATTTCCTCTAGTTTTTTTGTTTGTAAAAGTAAAAGCTTATATTATTCATTTAAAAAATTTTGGGCATATACTCTTTCAGTTTTATATCATTTCCAATAAACATTGCTATAATTACATATCATGAGTTTTATAAAGAACAGACTTTTAGAGCAATTCTTGCTGGAAACTTGGGTGGAAAAGACGACATTCCCTAAACTTCCTTTCCCCTCGCTCCAGTTTATTCTGTTTTGGAAACTGCATCATTGGTAACGGACATGAATGTTGCACATACCAGTATTAGTGCATTTATGTTAGCTAGAGTTTGTAATTTAGCTCAGGTCTACTCTTTCTGCTCTAAATTCTGAGTTTTAGCATAATTCGACCAACATTATGTCATCGCCTCCTTCTCTCTCCCCGCCCCCCACCCGCTGTAGTGTAGTTTTGCCTTTTCCGTAGTGTGATAGCATCTAAACACAGTGTTTTCTCTTTGCTCTCCCCTCGTCCGCTTCCCTCTCCTTCCTCCTTGATGTACCTGGCTATGGAATTACAAACATGTACCATCACACCTTTTTAAGTGTGTTTATCCATCCCTCTGGAAGGTCATGAGTAGCTTCCAGTTTGGTTAATTATGAACCAAGCTGGCACAAACACGGTGCACAGGTTTTGGTGTGAGCATAGGTTTTCAGCGCCTTTGAATAAATACCAAAGCCTTAGTGCTGATGTGGTTTGCTAAGGTTTCCGTTTGCCACATGCTTCCCACAGTCCTCTTGTCACTGGCAGGGCCACCAGCACTGAGGTCCCAGTCCACACCTCAGCATTTGGTGTTTCAACCAGTCTGATAGACGTGTGTGTGTGTGTGTGTGTGTGTGTGTGTGTGTGTGTGTGTCTTTTAGTGTCATGATACTGAATATATCATATGTATTTGCAAGCCCTTGTTCTTTGTGAAATATATGTTAAATTGTTCACATTTTTTTGGTCCTTTTTTAATTAGGCAGTTTCTTTCCTTTTGACCCAAACTTTACTACTTTCTTTTGTTACTTCCTCTTCCACCCATGAGTTATTTAAAAATATGTTGTTTAATATTTAGTAATTTCCAGATTTTCCAGACATCATTGTTATTGGTTTCTATTTTGTGGTCATGAAAAATATTTTGTATTATTTCAGCTATTTTGAACTTTTGGAAAGTTTTTTTATTGCCCACAATATGGTATGTTTCTCCTTTTGTTTTATTGAGTTTTTTTTTTTCAGTTTTGTTTTGTATGTTTTGAAAGTCTGTTGTTAGTTTTGTTTTGTTTTGTTTCGGTTTTGTTTTTTGTTTTTGCCTTCTTGGAATGCTACACTTAGGATTATACAAATTTCTTTTTTATCCCTGGTAATATTTTCTTAAATGAACTCTTTGCCTCTTAACTACCACCCTTCCCTGCTGCAGCTTTCTTTCCAGAGCTGCATGTATGCTGTATTTCCCAGAATTCTATAGTAACTTATACCTCTATATCAAGTGCATTTTCTATGCATAATATGGTCATTTTGTTTTCTTTGTAAAATGCAACAATTTTATTCCTTTAGTTGGTTTATGAATAGTTTATCTTATTGAAACTACTGTTATTTTATCTACTTAATGTGTTTAGTTGTTCATACCTATTAAACCTTTAGCTCCTTAGGTCTATTGTTCTTTGCCTTTGCTTGTATTATTTTTGACATTTTTTTTTGGTGATTGACCCAAAATTTACAATATAGACGTTCATTTTGTTTTTAAAAGGTGCTGTAGTCTGTGTGACCTCATGGCTGCTATAAAAAGAATGGCTTAGGAGGGTCAAGAGAAGCGATGTTACACTGTGGCCACTATGGTTCCTACTTTCCTAACTGAACAAGCTTTTGCTCCTGGAGGTGTTTGATAGAGTGTCTTGATTTATCTAATATATTTTCTTTTAAACACATTATTCATATGTCTGGAATTGAGGTGATTCATCATTAATGTTATTATAATTTTGCATATTTACATGACAAATTTTCAGTTGACAAAGTTTGTAGCTGGGTTTTAATTCACCTACAAGATGTGATAAATTTCTTAAATGTGGCTCTTCTTTGAAGACACTGGCCTCACTGAATCTAAGTAGCTATGGATAATGCATCATTTAAGTTATTTTGGCCAATGCTCTCAATGGTTGCCTCAAATTCTGTGAGGTATAGAATTATAATATCCTCAGTATTTCTATTGCATTTATTAAAATATCTTTTAAAACATTCAACTCTAGTCAATATTTTATCCACATAAATATCTAGTTAATATTTTATCCACAACCATTTTATAATAACTATCTAGATTTAACTTTGCATATAGCAATAATTTCTATATTAATTAATTGCTCCATTAGGTAATTATAACAGTATATAATATGCCTGAGGAATGGTTAGTTAATTTTATGTATTTTGCTAACTTTATGTATTTTGTTTCCTACCAGATATAAAAATCATAACTACATGAAGTAATAGATACATTACTAATTCGATTATAGTAATTCTTTGCCCATATGTGTTACACCTTAAATATATACATTCTGCCTTAAAACCTAATGGAATTGTCTTACAAATTTCTATGAGGCTAAAAACATCATATATATGAAATATTAAGTAAAATGTTTAACATTACAGATTACAGACTTCTCCTTATTTAAAACCCATTAAGGCCTGACAGCCTATTGAACTGGCACATCCTGTTTATATTGCTAACTCTGACATGTGTATTAGGGCACCTACATGATCATTTTGTCGTTGCTCATACATTAAAACCAGAAGTAGTTTTTCAAATAGTCTGCTATCCAAAGTCTAAGGTTGAAGTGAAATCAAATTGTCAATATAAAAGAATGTCAGAATGCCATAAGAATCTCATGCAGCCCTAATGTATGTATGACTGCTTGCTCATGAAGGGAAACATGTGGCAAAAAAGAGGTGATAGGTAGATTAAAATACAAAATACCCATTGCATAAAGTTCAACATGGATTGATATAATTTTCTTCCTTAAGTATATCTTATTTATTTTGGATGGTTCTGTCCAAACAAAACACCAGCAATATAACATCACGCTAAGATTGACCCCACTCAAGGACACCCACTCACTACTGTCATTTAAAGTCATATTATTTAATCAGTGGAACAGTAATGTTTTGGTCAGGGCATGTGTGGCTGGAACTGGTTTGTGTGGGTCTGTGTGGCATAGACCATGGCTGGAACCTGAGGGAACTTGTCTCAATGCTGCCCGCAGAGCAGCCCAACCCAACCAAACCAGCCTAAGAACCAAAGTAAAGTCTCTACAAAGTAAAGAGAATTCTCCAAAGTATTGTTGTATTTTTACTTTTACTGTTTTAGAGTTTTAACTATTTTTATTACATATGTCCTAGCTCACATTACCTCTAAATTATAGAGAAGAGAACTTCAGCTATTTGTACATAGTGCTTCTCTCATAGAAAAAAAAATATACTCAGATTTCATGGCACAGACTAAAACTGGACATTTCCACAAAAGGAAAGGCACAAGCCACATCTTATCTCAAACCTGGGTGTCCTCCATTTCCCTGTCCCTGGTGGCCATGTCACCACCTGTTTTCCTTGGCATCAGATCAGAACAGAGCAATGAGGTCCCTGGAAGTCAAAACAATGGCTGAAGTTCATGCCAGAGCAAAGTGTCATGCATTTCTCAAGACGATGCCTCAGCCTGGCACCTGACTTTATTCCCGAACTTCAGTACAAGGTCTCCTGGCAGCTTCCACAAACCTTCACTGAGATTGGCCTCTGCTCTGCGCTGGATTTCTGCCACCCTCTCTCTGTTTCTGTAATCACCTCAGAGTTTGACATGCAGCCATGAATGGGAATGCCTATGAGTACTGGATAATATTTCCCTTGCTTTATTGGATGAGTGCATCTGCAAGTCTACCTTGCATGTTTAACAAGTGCAGCCTTAGAGCCGCAAACTTTCTTTTCCCGACCCCAGCCTCCTTGCGAAGCGTCTAGCTTTCTCTATTCTAAAGTTCACTGAAGTATTTTTCTGCCTTCCTGCAGTTTTTAAGGAGATAATAAGTTCCAAATTTCACCAGCCTTTCGCTGAAAGCCGCTTCTCACGGTGGTTGGTAGCTAATGAAGGCCCCTTTAGTTTATCTTCATCAATTGTCAAATATTTGAGTCCGTGAAGTGGTGTGATGAGGTACAAAGACAGATATTTGAAGGGATTTTAACTCATTTGAGCAATTACATGCTTAACTGCCCTGCGATAATCTGTCAGTCTGAGTCTTTTCTACGCAGCACAAGTGGGGAGCGTTAGAATAGCTGGATTTAGAACATAAAGGCTCAGTCTGAATGGAAGAAAGGCACCAGAGAGATTAATTGCCAGTAACAAACAGCAGGGCTGCTTGCAAGTTATATATCACATAGTTACCTACCAGCAGTGATGGGGGCCAGCTCACAGGGAGCAGCCCCAGTTGGGACAAAACAGCCATTGCACAGAATACTGAGCACAGCCACCAATTTGCAAAGACATAGAGGAGTCCAGTTTTTTTTTAACTATATGTGGGTCTATACTGTGCAAAGAATTCACACGCACATACATGTGATAGTGAAAAATAGCAGCCAATACCAGAAAAACGATGAATGTAAAGCCTAAATCCTTAGGGCTCTTTATTTGCACAACTAATGGAGTCTTGTCACCCATTATTCCCATTCTTTAAAACTGTGATCTATTCAAGTATTAGAAATTAAAAGAAATGTAAGGACCAGAGAGCTCGAATAACTTTGAAAAAGAAAGGGACAAACTTCTCGTTGATCTCAAAATACCATAGGGTGACAATCTTAAAGGCAGTGTGATGAAGCCATGAAGGACAGAAATGGAGACCAGTGAAAGAGGACAAAATTCCTCCATTAAATAGCTAACTTTGTGAATGAATTACTAGACATTAAAACCAGTTTCCAGAGAAATAATATTCAAGTAATGGGGTCTTGTCACAGATGAGATAGTAGTTACTAAAGGCTTAGCTTCCGTTGCCCTTCCTGGGTTGTCGTTTGACTGTTTGATTTTCCAGGTAGTATGTTGACTCTTAAGTTGGTGCTTCTGCAGGTGGTGGTGTGGCCTGGAATGTTTTGACTACCTTCTCATTAGCTCCTTCCCTTGCCCAGCTCTTTATCATTTCCCAAGTGTCTCCTGAAGAGCAAGAAGTGAAGGGACACAGCGTGCAAAGACGGGGGAGGATCTGCTGAGGAAAATGGAGGAGGTGGCATTTCAGGTGGCATGAACATCTGATAGGATACCCATGTAGGTGAGCAGAGACATGCACCACAGAGAAGGGAAAAAAATATGTTGAGTACCCTTTCAAAATTCTTGTTTATATGTAACTGTAATAGTAGAAATAACAGACACTGGGGTGTTTATTGGCCAAAGGAACTCCCAGTCTCAGAAGCGGTTGAAGGTAATATCAACAGAAGTGGGGAGTTCTCTCTCCTCTCTGCCTCTTCCCCTATCTCACCGTACAGTGCTTTCTGCCTTATCACAGCGACACGAAGACCCTTGACAGGTATATCTCTACAGATTGTGAATTTGCAGTCTCTGGGACAAACTTGGATAGTTTTTAAATGACCCTGCCTACGGAAATCTGTCCGAGCTTCACAAACGAATGAAGACACAAATAATGGGGATCTTCTCTGGGAGACGACACAGCAGAGGCATGGTGGGAATCATTGCTAGGGCAGACTGAGGAGGGCCTTCGGACATTCTAGAAAGGATGTGGGACTTAGCCTGGGAGGATGGATCTAAAACAGATGTCTTTAAGGATGTTAAGGATAGAAAATTGGCTAGATACTGTTTGAAGAAAATGGGTAGTGGTCAGTAGAATGACTTCCACGTGAAAAGAGGATAGGACCAGGTCTGACCATTGTCCTCCAGACAAGGCCAGTGCTAGCTAGCTGCTTTGGATTAAAGATGGGAGCAGACCTTTAGAGCGGGTACTGAGTTGTCCTTGCATACCTGGTGTTGGATACCAGCGTCTCGGGTAACAAAAGACGCAGAAAGGAATGAGTGAAGCAGGCCATGACTACTTCCATGGAGCATCATGCATGTATCAAGGCACAGTTCCTCCTGGGGTTTTTCACCTGAGCAAGCCTTTAGTTAAGGGGTTCTGTCCCATTATCAACACCCACTCTGTGATAGCCTTTTTTATTCTAACTCAGGATAGGAACAGAAAGATACAGGTAAGAGGTAAAGGAAGGGTATAAACAAGGGAGCCCTCAGGCCATCTGTCAGACGATTAAAAGCATTAGCACAGGAGCCGGGTTTGTTTCTGCTTCTCTGATATATCATATCAAATATGAAAAGGGAAGTGTGAAAGGAGCCTATGGTTCCCGATAATACACAGCTACCTCTCTAAAGAAAGATGCAAAATAGATGTATACAAGAAGCTATCCTTCTTAAACTGGGCGAAGCCATGCCTGTAATTCCAGCATGAGAAAATCTGGGGAAGGATGCTGGACACACCATTCTGGGACACAGTGAAAGACCTTATCTCAAAACAAGATGAAACTAAAGCTTTAAAACCACAGGAAATTGCCCTTCTTCTACATTACTAACCAAACGATCGCCTACATTTTTCACATTCAGTGAATCTATTTGTTAGTGTATGATATTTGCTCAGTGTTTCATGAAATGAACAGGTTGATGTACAAAAACATTTCAGCAGCTTCTTGTGCTCAAAATACAGAATTAGATTGGGGAGAAATAAAAGCCAGAAATTGGTGTGAAAGTGTTTAACATTATAGTGTTAAGTAGCCATCACTAAACCATAGAAGAAGCCTAGATGAACTAAGAGTTTGTAGCCAGAAAGTTTGGCTTGCAGGGACTGGGTGACATAGTCTATATCAGAAGGGGAAGATTTTACAGGGGAATTAATGGAATATATAAGAGAAACAACCAAAGGCATTTTTAGAAATCTCAGCTTTAAATGATACTCTGTACTCTTTGGGAATATACACTTTATTCAGACCTACAGAAGGGCCCCTTGAGAGGGATAGGACTCAGGGAAGAGATTAAAAGTAGTATTGTCTTTCTTTGGTCCCACAGTCTGCTATGACAAGCATAAAAACACAAGTGCATGTTAAGTTCTGGAATCGATGCTCACAGGGGCTTTAGGAGGCAATAAAGACTAGGGCCTTTTTTTCCTGTGGTTCTTAGCATACTATCAGAAGGGCAAAGGGCAAAAACAAACCCCTTCTGTAGAAATTACAATGAGCAAACTAAGGAAAGTCTCTGTTCTCTAATAATAATCGCCCACGTGTTAAGAAGCTGCGCATGTGGCACTTGGCTCTAAATGTCAAAGGACTGTTGAGCTGTCCCACTCCGCCCAGCTGGTGCCTGCCCATGTCGTTCAGACACAGCCTATGCTATGTTCATCTCTGCCTCACCCAGCCACACTCATGCCATTTGGTCGGTTTTGCCCTCTCCCCACAGAAATTGGCTAACCAAGCTTAGTCACATTTTTGTCCTTGCAATTACCTGCCACTTCCCAGGGCTGCTAATCTCCCTTATCTGGATGCCGTCACCATTCCTGGTTTTCCTTTGAGAAGATCACCTCGTGTTACATCTCACCATGCTCTAGCAACAAATTATAATCCCAAGCTCTCATTGGGACCCAGCTGCTTCTGGTAGCCTAGCACAAGGGCTTCGTTAAATCTGTGTTCTTAGTGTTTGATGGGCACCATCTGGTGATGACAAAGAGACTATCAACGCCTGATGTGAATGGTCATCCTTGGCAGTCATCTGGTACGTTATGATGACTACATTCAGGTCATTGCAAAAAACCATGGAAGTCAAACAACACAATCTTCTGGTCCATATAGCTAAGCCCTCCCAAGTCACTGAGGACAGGCTGTCTCACGGCTTCCTATAATCAGGAGACAAGATTCTCCTATCATTTAGGACAATTTGCCTTTGCAAAACCCTATCATTCAGTTATACAAAAGCTCTTTTCTAAAGGCTGCTTCTATTTAGTATCTCCTAGCATCCACTCATATCACGTGGTAACTATTACATGCTATCTGCCATAATTTGACCTAATGCTTGAGTCTCCTATTAGCTTCTTGATCTTTCATAAGAGCTACCTAGTAAGTCAAACTTGCTTTTTCTCTGTTTCTACTCCATAGACTTTTCTCCCCTTTTCCTCTGAATAGCAAGTTGCATGTTTGGTCTGCAGGGCCTGGTTAAAATATTGGTGAAAATACTCAAGATTTCGGCAGCGTGTTGCACATGCTTGTGTTGGAACAGCTTCTGCCATTCAGTAATTACTTTCTTGTGCACAAAATTCTCAAGCTAGTGTGACTCTCTTGAGAAAGGGGGCCATACCTTTGCAATGTTTTTTTTTTTAAATCTTTCTCCTCTTCAGGGATGTGCAGAAGATAGACAATCATACACAGTCTATCCTCAGTTCGTGAATGTGGGCTTTATTTAGATCCACAAAGCATGGGGAAGAGTGTAACTTCCTTCAAAATCTGAGGTACACATGAACCTGAACGAATGAAGAGGCCAGCTAGATGGCAGAAACGAAATGACTGATGCATTCTAGTAGAACTCTGGATAAAATGAGACAGCCATTTCCTGCTTCCAGGGAGGGGAAGAAACTCTGCTCCAGCAAGGCAGCTTAGCAGGGCTGCAGGGTCAAGTCATCACAGATGCATCACTTCCCATGCACCACCACCAGTCCCCTCTGTGCAGAATATGCACACATATGAGGCCACTTTGGCCAGGGATCACCATCTTTCAACAAGCATCTTTAACCTCTCCTAATGTATCGGGGCAAAGATGGGTTTAACTATGTCTTCTCCTCCTCAAGACACATGCCTCCTAACAGTACAAATGAAGGCATGCATGAGTTAGGTGTATCCGTGTCACAATGATACCCGTAACACTTATGAGAAGATACTAAGTCATCAAAGGGCTAGTTTAACATCCTGGATGAATCTTACCTTTTCCCTGTTTAATACACCCTCGAGTTGTCATCTCCAAATATTGAAGTATAAATATGCTTAGAATTTATGACACTGAATACTGTAGTGCAAGGTCAAGTTAAAGTCTAGCATTTCATATACTTGAGTTCCATGCCTGACATCCCCATTCCCCTAGGGCACAACTTTTAATTACTATTTGTAGATCATCTCTTTCTTAACCACCTGAGAAGCGCAATTATCACCCTGAAATGCAATGTCTGATGGCATCCTTTTTTTTCCCCCTGAAATGGCAATCTACGGAAGTAGAGACTTCAGAGTATAATTTATTGGTATAGAATCCCTGACAAGCAGTCAGAGATATGTGTGGCCAGAATATGAAAACTAGCTCATAATTAACAGGGAACATCAGATCTTTCTAAAGAGAAAAAAACATCCCCAACTCTTCTACTCGCTCATGATAGTACCATGTCCCTCTCATCATCGTAGTTACTCATGCTGGTGATGCTAATTTTTGTCCTTTCCACCATCTTGATTTGGACTGTGAAGTATCAGACGAAGTGGTTTTCTGTGAAACTGAATGAATGTGGGATGCACATTTATCCTCCGTTCCACATTTAGCTGACTGAATATTCCCCAGTATGCTGGCATACTACCAAACCAGACAGCTTGGCAGGAATGACACGGGAGCTGACATAGGAAGGAAGAAAGACTCTCAGTAGGATCCACATCCATGTGCTCAGGACGAACCACAAAGTTGCTTATGATCCACCCTCAATTCCCTAAGATGAAGCCAGATGTTCAAGGTTAGTGGTATGTGACAGCAGCAACATTGCAAGTTTGCTGATAACAAGACTGAGACTAGGGAAATGGTGGGGTGAGGAAGGTGAATAAGGAGAAGGAGTGCAGGTCAGCACTTTGATGACTGAAATCTAGACACACAGCGTGACTGTGTTGGATGCATTAGAGACTCTGGCTTCCAGCTAAGCAAGTAGTATAAGTAAAGACTAGGCAAATTGTGTGGCATTTCTGATGAATTCATTTCTTGAGAAATTAGTTTGGTTTGCCCTTTACCAGGAAGTGTTTCAACCATACATAAACACAGTACTAAAATCACCAGCAGATTGATAAGGACTTTGTAGCTAAGTGACTCCAATAACCTAAGTACTTGGCCAAACCTGCGGCAAGTCAATGATCCTAAAACTGTTGTAACAACGAACTTGTAGGAGATCTTTCCCACACTGAACCAATCCTTTGTAAGTTCAAGTGAGTTGAATCTGACCTTCAATTACATCCCAAATAAAATTAATTCTCTCCCATATGACACCTATATGATCATTTTTTAAAAAAAACTAAGGACAGATTCCATGGCCTTCATTGACTGACTCTCCATTCAAGTTTTGATCTCCTAATTCCTTCATTTTATTTGTATGTGATCTGGCTTCACAACCTTCATTTTAAAGAGTGTCCAGTCCTACTTCCAAAAGCAGTTCATTAGTACAGCTCTATTACTGGTTACTGTTGAGACTTGTGCAAGCCATTGTTTACTTTGGGTGTAGAGATATTCATGTTTTCTTTCTGTAGTTTTGGAGAAGGAGCTCAGGGTATTGCACCTGCCAGGGAAACCCTCTATCTCCAGCCATATCCCCAGCCATTTTTAATTTTCTATTTTCTAACCAAATCTCACTAAATTACCCAGGCTGGCTTTGAATTCACTGTGTAGCCTAGGTAAGCTTCCACCTTGCAATCCTTCTTCAGTCTCATGAGTAGTGGGACTATAGACCTATGCTACCAGATCTTATTATGAAATTCCATTAAAATTTTTCCGTGACTTAAATTTTAAAAATTTATATTTAGGTATTTCCTTTTGCTTCTCAGTTTTGCAACCAGCATTCAATAACATTTTGTACATTCATTCCTTTACCCATTAATTATTATTTTTTATTTACAAAGGGAATCTATTTAAAGTCAGTTAATGCTTTCTCCTCATGATAGTATGATTTGAAAATTGTCTTCTCACACCAGTATGATATTGGGATGCAGGTGAACCTGACTGTAAAGTAGTTCTGAGTCGTCTCTGAAGTCCATCAATCTGGGTGACATAATCTATCAGTGTTCTGCCAGGGTTCTACTGCTGTAGCTAAGGATTTGTCAGGGCAGGGTTGAAATCTACAAGAGTTCCTGGGTACCTATTGAATGATAAGGGAGACCTCGGGAAATCCAGGTCTGATCTTGAACTATAATGTGTCATTTGTCTTGGATCTGGATAGAGTTCCAGTCCACTGGTGGAATGATGAAGTGGATCAGTCCTTTCAACACCTGGACTCACTCCAAAGCCATCCCTATTAACACTGTTGGGACCAGAAGCTTTGACTCGATGCCACCTCCAAACCAAATATTTCATTCTTGTAGTTGCGATAGACACTCTGATAGCTTTGCGAAACATGGTCAATCCCTTTGGGTGGCTGGTGCCTGTTTCAGGATTTTTGAAGCATGGGAATCTTGTCATGCAAAAAAAAAGCGTGAAAAGCAAAGCGTCCCCACAGTGGCGTCTTCGCACTCCTGGAATCTTCCCAGGAGCAGCAGCAGGCATTTCTTTTGGAATACAAGGGCTTTTCAAAAACTCTCAGCTCGCAAGTATTTACCATAAATTCTCTTAAAGACTGCATTTTCAGGGCTCCTATTCTGATGTAGAGTGTCATTTCAGTTCATCTTTTAGTTGGCACACTTTTGCTTCTGCCCTTTTCAACAAAAAAATGGAAGAAACCAAAAACACAAGCTACGCAAAATTGATTGAAACGAGTGGAGAAGCAATTGTCTCATATAATGATGTAGACATGATCAGACAGAAACTTCAGCCGTTGGCTACAAAACTTCAACTACACATAGCCCAGAAAGCCTGTAACAGATAAGAGTTTGAAGTGTCTGATGAGGATGTTTTAAACTGGGTTCGAGAAAAAATTGACTGACTTATTTTGCGTGTACAAAGACTAACTAGCTGTCCACATAAGGAGCACAGCTTAGTATCCTCCAGTACCTCTTGTACGGAAACCATATTAGGACAAAACTCTGAACTAACAGGACCTGTTAACCAACTAGCTGAGGAAAAGAATAACTTACGGAACATTACAATGCAGCTGGAAGAACAGATAAAGTTTTATCAACAGACAAGCACCAACAGAAATTGTTTTTCTAGGTTCTCAGTTGATGGTAGTGCAAGCATCAAAGATATCACTGCTTCAGAAAAAAGAAATCTGGAGCACGGAGAATCTTGACTCTTCAGAATTACCCATTAATTATTAAATGACTAAACTGGATAAAGCATCAAAATAAATTTAAATGGACCAGGTGTGGTAGTTCAGGTCTATAATCTCAACTCAACTAAGGAAAGGCTAAGGCAAGAGGATAAGGAACTCAAGACTAGTCTGAACAAAATAACATGACCTTGTCTCAAATGTAAATAAATAAGCAAAACAGAAAGCCGGGCATGCTGACCCAATGCTACCTATAACCTTGGCACTGTAAAGGCAGAAACAGAAGGATGGCTGCATGCTTGAGGCTATCTGTCCTACACAACAAGTTCAAATTCGACCCTGGATACATAGCAAAACTCTGTTCCCCATTTCAAAACTCATATGCTAAGTAAAGAATGACTCAAGCCGTGTTCTTTGCTGAGATCAGCGATCCAGAGGGAAATTTCGCCCAATGGATGGAGATAGAGACAGAGACCCACATTCACATCAGAGCAATGGACTGAGCTCCCAAGGTCCAGTCGAAGAGCAAAAGGTGGGAGAAGATGAGCAAGGAAGTCAGGACTGCGAGGGGCTGGTCCACCAACTGAGACAGTGTGCCTAATCTAATGGGAGCTCACCAAATCCAGCTGGACCAGGACTGAATGAGCATATGATCGAACCAGAATCTCTGAATGTGGCTGACAATGGGGGCTGACTGAGAAGCCAATGATAATGGCACTGGGACCTATCTCTTCTGCATGTATTGGCTTTTTGGGAACCTAGTCTATATGGATGCACACCTTCCTAGGCCGGGAGGGATGGGGGAGAGCCTTGGGCTTCCCACAGGGCAGGGTACCCTGCCCCCTCTTAAGGAAGCAGGGGGAGAGAGGAGGGGGAGTGGGGGAGCGGGAGGGGACTGGGAGAAGGGGAGGAAGTGTAAATTTTTGAATTAAAAATAAAAGAATATGAAAAAAAAGAATGACTCAAAATTAAATAAAAATGGACAGTAGATGTTAAGAACTTCTGAACAGATGAGGCCAGTTAGACCAAACGAGGCTTTATAACTTATTGATCTGCAAGTATAACCAAATTTTAACTGAGGCAATTTTTTAAAGAAATGCCTTGATATTTGAAACAAAGGGGAAACCTAAAACTAACAAAGAAGAAACTCCTACTAAGTAAGGGCATTGCTGGGGCTAGACGAGGGAAGCACAGCCTTGCTGTGTCCCTTCCACCTTTACCTGTTAACTCTCTTCCTTTCACACACTTTTCAGGTCCTCTCTCTAACCCAGCTAAACGCTGCCTGCTCCGTGACTTCCTCTCCACCCAAACAAACTCTTTCAATTTTTATCATGTCTCAGGCTACCTTTCAACGGATTCTATACAGTAGTAAACTGGTATCGGGATTGCACCGATGACCAAACAGTGTCTGCCTTTGTGGAACTAGGATTTCTGCTTATATCAAAATTTCTGTCAAGTGTGCCTCCATGTCCTGGAGAGCCACGATGGGCTAGAGAGAAGAGCTGCCAACTAAGCATGTGCTAACCACATCTGTTTCCCCGCAGTTCACCAATGAGAACATTATGTGTTCTTGAGGTACCACGAGGCTTGATGGCAGGGAGGGAGTTAGGAGCACATCTTCTTATTTATCTCACATGATCCTCTAGACTCTGGAGTCTAGAGTGACTCTTGTGCCGCCCACTACCCCCTTTATCAAAGGAAGCAAAAATAACTAGGATTTGAGAAGCTGCCCTCGGGGACGGGTTGCCCCTGTGCGGACCTCGGCACCGTTCTCATAGTGGTATGGAATTCTTATTCATCTTTGTGTCTCACCACCTGTTCACCGCCAGACCTGAGGAGAATGGCTGGGTTGCATTCATTTGTACTTGAAAGTCACTTTGTCATTGAACTTCCAGGGACGGAATTACTATGTGAGTCTTAAGAAATCATGTATTATCAAACAGAAGAGTCCACAAAATACAATTCTTCAAGCAATCACCCACTCAACACCTATGATGACCTCTCTTTCAAGACAGAGACAAAAGCATATATGTATACATGGATGTATGTATGTATATATGTATACTTCAAAACACACAAACATGAAATATTGCATTGAAAAGATATCATATAGTTTTATCATATTTTTTAAGATAGAGTTGTTGCATCTACTGCCAAGTCTTGTTGATACAATTGGTTCAATGAAGCTGTCAGAATTTACTGAGAAAAACGCCAAATGACCTCCTCATTTATTATCACTAAAGGTTCTCGCTAATTAGCATCTAGAGATATCACGTCATAGATGCTCCATTAGAAGCTAGCAGCTCTCCGCCTCTGAGTAGTGACACGGTATCTATCAAAGTCTCATAATGTCTGCAATTCTGACAAAAGGCCCTCCAAAGAACTGGCACGGACTACTGTATTTGCATGTTTGCATCTCATTATGAAAATAATTGCATACCAACACAGTTCTTGACTATCTCAAAAAACATTATCAGCAGTGTCTGAAATAAATGGCTAAATGTCAGCTATTGACAAGCAAGAAAAGCAGACCTTTGAAGGGTCCCATTCTTCTGAGCTGTGCCCTGCTACACTTCACTTCTTAACTTTCTGTCTGTGTTTGATAACAGGAAAGGAACACAGTGGCTCTACAAACGGAGGATGCAAACAGAAAACTAAAAAGGGATTAAGAAATTACAAAACTATCATCAAGATATCATTCTCATTTTAAAAAGAAAAAACATTTACCATGGTAATTCTCAAAAGCACCAAAATTTAAAGGACAAAAACCTCAACAAGCCTAAGATTGAGCTTCTATGAAATCATATAGTGGCTTTGCATTAACAACTGAACCGGGTTTATCGGTGATTAATGTTATGACAAAGAACCCAACAACCTTTATCCTAGAGGCATGCAACCCATTTTACACATTGTCACAAATAGAGTTTAAGTGTTGGACGAGTACTCACAGCTAATCTACAACCGCACAGGGCCATTTACACTCTCTCCTGCAAGATCTCGCTCACTGGTGTGGCCTCGGTGCCACGGATCTCATATGCGATCCGAAGCCGTTACCTTATCCTCAGCCTGTGGTTGATGTGCCTCAATTTTGTATGCATTTTTTCCAATAGCACTAATCAATTTTAACTCAGCATTGAAATGCCACAGAAATGGCTTCCAGTGTCCCAAAACTGCTAATCAATTTTGAAAATCTGCATCATGGCCGGCATCCCAGATTTTCTGTCCAATCCACATCAAATAGAAATGATGGAAAATTATGTTAACATGCTTAGCTGCTTGTTTGCTTGTTTTAGCGGAGGCATTGGTCATGCTTCGTTGATGCACTAACTGCTTGCTTGGAAACTCATCCCTGTTTGCACTACTTTGGGTGGTTGGGTGGCAACAATGTGAAGTGGCTGCCACACTTCACTTAAAGACCGGAATTTCCATATGAATCTTCCCCTGTTTTGCTTTTCAGGAACATGAGAGATTTTTTTTTTTGTAGATGGAGAAATATGACTTTTTAACCCCTCTCATCCTCCACAGACCATCCCCCTCAGTGGAGAAGCTTCTTCTTTGATAGGGCTCACATATAAATTTATATTTCAGACCCAATGAGTAAACATAGATGTTCTGAAAAACAGAGAAAGGCTTAATGCACTGAGCCCACATAAATATAATCCTCTCTCTGACAAAAGAAAAACATGTCTGAGTATTTAGATTGGGAAGCTAATCCACCTCCTCCATTATGAAGATTCTCTTCAAAGACCTCCCAGAAAGACGACCTTTCTAATAAATAGAATTGTCTTCATTGCTAGGAAGGAAAGTTTTTACCGAGGCAAGCCCATTGGGTCAAATATTAATTCCAACTTTGAGTTTCCAGTTTTCTCTTTGAACTCTCTCCTGACCAGGCCTAGTGGTTCTAAAGCCACACAATGCAAGTAAATACCCCTCCCTTTTCACTGGGCTCGTGTTCCCAAGCCCAGGAAAGACAGTCTCACCCAGTGCTTCTTGCACATGGTGTAGCACACAAGTCTCCTTGCTCTCGGTCAGTGTTTCCCAGTCCCTCCTAGATGTTCGATTGCCCTTCTGAAACATCTAGAAATGCCCACAGGCCTGCTCTAGATACTCCCAGCTTTGCTACCCTGCATGCTGAAGTTCCATGGAGACAGTCTCGTAGATTTAGGACATCTAGCCTCAGAGAAAAAAAAACTTGTTGAAATGTCACGAGTTTACAGTCAACCTCACCCACTTAACTGAAGTCGGTATGACCGATAAGGCTTTAGATTAGGTCTTCTTACTCCCTGTGTCCTTAAGGAGTCTAAATTCATGGGAGTTCTCAAGTGAGAAGAAACGACACTGCTTTGCCCTGGAACTAAGAAAATACTGTTTTTATTATGATCATAGCAGAAAGAAGAAAATCTTACCATTATTACGCAAGTGCTCAAAGCTACGTTATGGCTACGTGTGGCTATTAGCATGAGTTACCTTACGTAGTCTTTACTGCAGACTCAAAAGGTAAAAATGATTATCATTTCCTTTTATGAGTGAAGAAACCTGAGAGCCGGAGAGGTTCTACAACTTGCCTAAAGTCATAGAACTAATGAGGGACAAGTCTGTCTTAAGTACTTACTCCTTAAAACTAGAGCAAAAAAGAGAAGGCCTCCTGTCTAGGATCTCTGCAGTTTTCTCCTGTAACTTACGGGTTTCTCGGTGTTGTAGAAGGAGGTACTAACAACCAGAGTAATGGCGATATGGGGAGTTCAGAAGGTTGGCAAGCTGGACACAGTACTCTCTGTTCCACAATGGCAAGTTCAACTGTGAGGGGGCTTAGGGTGAGTGAGTGAAGGCATGTATCCTCCGCTGCTATGAGCTGGAGAGCACACATAACATCCACCTAGCCTACCATGCTGCTCATCCTTTAACAAGAACTACATCACTTACTCCCTGAATTTCAATCATACACAGAGAAACACTAGAAAACCTACCATCTGAAGTTCACTGTCTTCACTCATACAATCCCCAACACAATGACAATATCCAAGAACACTAATACCTGTCAGACCTCAGGACACAGATGTCTCATAACAGGCTTATTTTGAATCAGGTGTTAGGAAACAATCTACAATTATATCTGTTTTATTACAGGAAGGAAAAAATTACAATAAGCCACTAAAACCCAGCAGAAGCGAAAAGAAGCCTTGTATTCAATTCCATGTAATTTATGCATCTTTGTGTAGGAGTGGGAGTCTATGTCTTACACATCAATTAAACTTACAAGTGCAGTGAAATGGCTATCCTTAGTCTTTCCTGACCTTCACGGGACTCATAATAGAGGTCAGTAAGCTTTGTGTGTCTGCAGACATGGACCGTTCACCTGATCAAGACCAAGAAGGGATGTTGGGCCTGTGTCAATGGGAAGGAGAACATTGTAGAATAAGGGTTATGGAGTCAGTTTTGTACATATGCTGACATTCCCCCCCAATGCCTTCTCAAAGCTGTCCTTCATCCATTCTGCCACACTCTTTGCACAAATAAAAACACTTTTCTATTTTAGTGAACTAGTGAATTCTAAAATAGTGAGTCACTGGGAACGTTGAAAAGAAAGCCGGGAAAATGCTGACATTGAATCTGTGGGGGAACTGAAAGGGAAAGAAAGAGTGTTAAGTCAGAGCAAGGCAGCCCGTTTCCCTCCCTGGGGGTCAGCATTCGCATCCCTCCACAATTCTGGAGAAAAAACTAACTCCAATAATTAATTTCAGAAAGCAATTTGCATTTGAGTCTAAATTCTGTATCTATATGGGATCCAGAGGTGCCACTTAAAAGACAATGAAGCAAAAAGATGTTGAGTTCACAGGAACTTTTCTTTTTTATTATTACATTTATCTACTTTTTTATTATTCATTTAAGTAAGTTTGTGGAGATTAGGCTTTTGAAGGTCACAGGACAACTTGTGGGAGTCAGTTCTCTTCTTCCACCACGTGCAACCTGGATATTTGTCTTAGAGTTTCTATTGCCATGAAGAGACGTTATGACCACAGCAAATCTTATAAAGAAAACATTTAACTGAGGGTAACTTGCTTACAGTTTCAGAGGTTCAGTCCATTATCACCACAATGGGGAGTATGGCAGTGTGCAGGCAGACATGGAGCTAGCTACATCTTGACCAGAGACAGCAGGAAGTCGACTGACTCTTACATTGAGTGAAACTTGAGAAAGAGACCTGAAAGTCCACCCCCACAGGGACACACTTCCTCCAACAAGGCCACACCTCCTAACAGTACTACTCCCTTCGGGGGCCATATTCTTTTCAAATCATCACAGTGTTAAACTCATAATATCAAACTTGGTGATGAGTGCCTTTAACTCCTGGGTCATCTGGTCACCCCAGTAGGCTTCTTTTCAGAGATATATACAATGTTTTCTTACCACTTCGCTCAGGAGATAAAGGGGAAAAGAGTATCCAGAGACTATGAGCAAGAGCTGTGTTTTTGTTACCATCTTCCTGCCATGATACATGTGAAATTTATGCAGCTGTGATGCAGGGGTATATTCATCCTGGTGCAGAACCCTGTCAAATGTCAATTCTTTTTCTATTCGTTTCTAACAACCAGTAAGTTAAAGTACTAGTTCTATAGACCAGCGGTCAACCTTCATTTTTTTGGCAGAAAAAGATAGCAAAATTTTGTGTTTTGTGACCTAGGCATTCTCTGCCTTAACTACTGAATTTGAATACTGTAGCACAAGTGTGACCAGAGAGTAAA
This sequence comes from Ondatra zibethicus, assembly GCA_004026605.1. Classification (NCBI taxonomy): domain Eukaryota; kingdom Metazoa; phylum Chordata; class Mammalia; order Rodentia; family Cricetidae; genus Ondatra; species Ondatra zibethicus. The sequence goes on from PVIU01004143.1 coordinate 23,311, forward strand.
TATGAATGGATGGACATGGCTAAAATCTGGAAAAAGTTTATCAATGATTAGAGAAATTTCTATCTCATTTAAATTTATATGTTCAAGATATTATTCTTTCTCTGAATTATAACAAGGTAAAAATGTAAAAATCATTCATAGCATAAAAGCTGTAGATGAACAGTGGTGATATTTGACAATTGAGGCATGATAGCCATTCCCTCAGACTGAAACAGGCCAATGAATCTTTCCTTACTTATTTTTATTGTTTGATTTCAGCATTTAAAATTATGGAATATGTGATGTATGGAATTTTACTATTACCCTAAATGATGATGATTCCATTTTAGGGTCATACTACAGGATTCAGATGTAGTTATGATCACTATAGGTCTGTAGCCTATAGCATGGGAGTCAAGGTAATGTACATTCTCCAGAATCATGCCTGACATGAAAGAAACTATGTGGTCTCTGTATGATTTCAATGGTAACTGTGATAGATGCAGAATTTGATATTAGACATTTGACATCATCTGCACTACAAATCTGTTGAGTTGACATTATTATACAGTGTGTGTCAGACCACACAGGATGTAAGTAGTAGTGGTGGGATTTGAACCCAAACTTCCCTTCTAAGGATCTCATCCCTTATGGTCCTTCCTCACTCAAGGTCAAGACCTTAATTCAATCCATCTTGACTGACCAAACTCAGCCTGATTGGATAGTAGGTTACTTCTGCTCTCTAATTTCCCTTTTGGATCTTAAGTTTCATTGAAGAAATACTAATTTATAAAAGCAATCATGTGATTCTTAAAGCTTATACATTCTGGGACAAACTCCCTAAGTAAAAGGGTGCAGCTAGAATTATTGGCATATCAAATGTAGCTAAAAGCATTTGTCAAGTCAACTGCCAAATATTTATAGTTGAAGACCTATCCATGTTAAACATTTTTTTTTTAAGCACTAAGAATGGAGCAGTAAACAAAACAGGCAGAAACACTGGCTCCCAGGGATTTCTATCTTACATTGGGATAGAGAGGCAGTAAACAATGCAGTAAGTCAAACATATGCTATGTCAGATGGTGGTGAGTGCTGTGGGAATAAGACCAGCAGAGAAGAGAGATAGGATAGCAACATGGCATGGGGGCCAAAGGGCGTGAGACAGAAATGGAGAAGGGCTGTGTGAGGAGAGCCGTAAAGGATAGGAGGAGTCCAGCTGGGCAGAGGAACAGCCAGTGTGAGTCCTGAGTCACTCTAGGAGATGGAGTGACTGAGCAAGAGTGAGAAATGGGACAAGAGACAGACGCTGAGGTTGTTGCAAGGTGGGGGTGTGGATGAGGCGAGAGCAGAGAGAGAAGCCGCAAAGGTAGGGCTGCATAAAACATTTTGAGAGCACTGAAGCACTTTCAGCCACATGGTGAAACAATCTAATTGAATTTGTAATTATGGAAAAGTTAGCCCTACAGTCGTAATACAAAAAACTAGTTTATTGTTGTCACTCAGGGAGTGCCTTGCACCAGGGTAGCCACGATAGTGAGAGTAAAAAGAAATCAGGGTGGATTCCAAGCCAGCAGATTTACAGACCTAAGGGTGCACAGAGTGTGACTCAAAAAGGCTCAACAAATAAAGGTGCTTGCCACCCAGTAATGCAAACCTGAGGACACATGTTCTAACCTGGGAATCCACGTGAAGGGAGAAGGAGAGACCTGAGCCTACACAGCTGTCCTCTGGCCTCCATGTGTGAGTTGTGTGTGAACATGCACACCACACATATTAATAATAATAGACTTTTTTTAATCTGACCTAAAGTGGAATCGAGAAAGACTCCCAGACACTTAGCCTGAGCAACAGGAAGGATGTAGTCAGTCACCAGTAATTGAAGATGCAAACAAGAGCAAATTTAGAACTGCAAGACAAAGGAACTTGTGGAGGTAAGTTTGACTGGCTTGTTAGGTGCTAAGGCATTAGCTCTTTAGAGGAGCAGTTCCGAAGTGCACTGTGCTCTCTGGGTTGAGGACAGTGTCCGCACTAAAATATCCAGCAAGTTAAAATGAAAAGTTGGTTCATTTTATTGCCGGGGAATGAGTGATTCTTGCCTTTATCAGATTCTTAAGTTATTAAACACAGTAGTGGTAGTTCAAAATAATGGTATTTAAAATTAAACATTTAAGTCAGCTTAGGAGAATTAATACTACATATATGAGCAGATGGCTGATCGCATTTAAATCTTTAAGTCAAAGAGGCGGGGCAAATGCAAACATACATATGCACACACATAAGCACATCGCAGAACGAGTTAATCCAATTAGATGTATTGTTACATTCTCTTTCTGCAAAAAGCATAAAATTGTGTCTGAAAGTATTATCTTGTGTCTCCACATTGCTGCCTTGCATTTTCAAAGGGGAATCTGTTGTATGTCTGGTTACAACTTCTTTTTACTTTGATAATATTAAGACAACACAAACAACATGAACTGCTCTCAAAACAAAAGGGATAGTATACTGTTATCCCGAGATCTTCCATAAACACCAATTTTATCTGTAACAGCTCGCTCATCCGAGGAAATGGACAGTAATGCCTTTTTGCAATCCCTTCTTTACTCATGGAGTAGTAATAAAGTCAGATATTTCATGATCATGTTTTGCCTTTTATGAATGTCTTCTGAATTTGCTATTCATATGTGTTTTTCAGGTAATCAAAATTTGGGGTGAATTTTGAGTTTCAAAAATAGCTTTTGTAGAGCATGAAAGAAGGCAAATGCATAGAAAGTGCCAATATGTATTAAACACAAGTGGCCATGTGTCATTGCTCTTGTCAGTTAAAAATGTAAGTCTTAAGACTGTAGATGCTTCATTGTGGAAAAAGCAGATATTTTCATTACCCATGGCTATTCTTATTCTTTAGAGAAAGCAAATAAAGTCACAGTGGGCATATTTGTTAGATTTTCCTCTTTGATGGGAGCCTTTAAGTTAATGATAAGTAGTAATGTTTTATTCAGTGGAATTCTGACAAGTGTGTTTTCATGGTCAGAGAAAATGCCTGTGGGAAAGGAATCCTACTGGGCAATTTCCCATGTACCAGGTTGGGCAGGAAGCCTCTAGCTGCAAAAAGAGCAAGTGCAGAAACAGCATGAAGAGCAGAAGAGGGTCCTGTGTGTTCCAGCCGCCCTGCAGGCCAGCCACCTGGGTTGAGAGTCTAAATGTGTTTATGTGCCTTGATCTCAGCTTATATGTGAGCTACCATGTTAATGGTACTGTTGCCCACTCCACCCTGGCTTGAGATTTAAATAAAAACAAATTACAGGTCTTAACAGTGATCGATGGAGTGCTTTTACATTTGTGTAGAGTATTTCTGCTCTAAGATTAAAGGCTTACGCATTTATCTGCATAAACTAACCCCTGGAGTAGGGTACTGCTGACATTTTCCAAGAAAAATGAATATCCTAACTTATTCCAAAGAGAAGACTTGGTATTTGTATGGCCAGAGTGACCTTTGCAAGTGCCCTTTCAGATTAGGTGCACTACATGGAAAATTGTGCTCCTACAGTACTCCATAAATCATACCTACCAATTTTCTTTAAAGGGGTATGTAAATATCAGTGTACCAGGTGGGTAAACAACACTAACCTCATACAAATGGCTTGAAAATTGAAGAAAAGCACCTTATTTTGCTGCTGAAATTGCTTTTGAAGCCCAACAACAGGGCTTGGGTTGTAGAAGGCATGAAATGATTTGTGCACTGGGAATAGAAAATGGCTGATTATAACCACCTTGGACATAGTGCCTGTATGTCTGAGTTCTTTCCATGATGAAAGATATCATTGCTACATATTACTTTTCTTTGGAAATCCCAAATGCACATACATTTTAAGTGACGTCTTCATTATGTTCGTATTTCCAAAATGATCAGATAGCTGTTTCCACTGCTTAATGTCTGTGTGAGAAGCTCAAGGAAGCTTTCTTGCTTGGCTCACATAACACTTCATTTGAGCAGAAAAGGGAACATGCAGGAAATTTCATGGGAAACATAGAGAGTTGACATGAAGTTTTGAGACTGCCATGGTCTGAATCGGAACAAGCATTGCTTTTTAACTCAATGGAGCACGCTAAATGAATCTCATGTTAATAAACCAACAGTCAGGTAGAATAACAGGTCCTTGGGCTGAGATATTTTAGCAAAATACTTCTGGCTTATGATGAACTTGCACTGCATCCTGTGGGCAGGAATGTTTGGAAACTCTTGGTGCATTTTTCATGAAATAGAGATCCTTGATATTGATACATCTGGGTTCTATACCAAGCCAATCATCAATATTTTCCAAGGATATTCATGCTTTGAACCACACAGCTTCTCAGCCTGTCAAAAACTAGTGTCACATTAGGTGTACAAATAACTCTTGGGATTTCAATGATTACTCACAGGTGAAAAAAAGTACAAAAACATTTTGACTCATTGACTATATTTTAACATTCACTTTGCCTAAGTATGGCTTGTCTTCAGGGGTAGCAGAGATAATGTAACGAATTTTTCCCTAACATTTTTATAAGAAAATTCATATATGAACAAATGCATTTTTCAGAATGGAATCATAAAATTACCAGGGTCATCTGGAAGTTTCTCTGTTTTTTTCCCTTCTCCGTGGTAGTTTCTATGCGTGGGTGTTCTCGTCGTCCACACATACTAGGAGCAAGTGGCAGTAAGCACACACCTTAAGTTTGTCAAGCTTCAGCTGGATTTCCCCTTCTGCCCCCTGCAAATGCTTTCAATCCTACGCTTTTCCAATTTGGTTCATCAGTTTCCTTAAATAAACACAGTCATGGATATCACTAAGCAATGCACACAGCCTGCTTTTGAAAACGTGAAGGCTACAGTTCAACATTTATTGAAGCAGAGATATTTTAATGCATAAAATTTCCAAACAAGCAGATTCAATATTTTTAACTTTTCACATTTAAAGAAGCCATACACGTTTTTTTTGAATTCACAAAACAAATTTTCATTGGAATGGAGAAATTCATGAAAAATTATAATTCAATAAAACTATTGCATCACATAGCACATCTAATTAAAACATACAGTTTGCATCCATTAGTCCATAAGCTGATTGCTTAAATTGGAGCTGGTGCTGTCTTCTTGTATCTCCATTTTTAAAAAGTTTAATTTATTGGAAGGAGATAAGTTTTGATGAGCAGCAGGGATTGATATGCCATCCTGCAGCATTGGCTCTCTATAGAGTTATGGTAGTCTCTCCTGCCTTAGTTGACATAATCACTCTCATTGCATATAGGCCCTGTTCCAGGACAGAACATACAGAAATACAGAAATGAATAAAATAAACCCACAGAACAGCTCTGCCTTCAGGGGGGTCAAGTACACATCAGCATAAAATTATCTTAATGTCAAAAAAGTGATGTTCTTCATGTCCTCTACTGACATGTATTTAAGATTCTGAATATATATATATGTATATATATATATGTGTGTGTGTGTACACATACACACACATACACACACATTGAAAGTGTAAAGGATACTCAGGACTTTTCTGTCTGCCATACTTCACAATTATCTTTAGAAACTAAACATTTTTTCAGAAAGATAGCACTTTCTTATTAATTTGTCTCTAAGAGATTTTGTCCACATTCTTACCCTGGGGGATTATGTAAACCATTATTCACCGTTAACATGTACCTGTTTTAAGTTACAATCCTCAATCTTGGATACATCCTTAATTTTTCCTACTACTTCATTTCAAATCAACTCCCACTCTTGTGGCTTTCTACTGGGCAGCCAGAGAGTGGTGAGCAAGTTAGAAATTGTTGACTTTCTGTATTTACTTCCATCTGCCTGCTTTCCTTGCCCACTTTGACAGACTCTGAGAAAAGGACATAATTCCTTACATGTCAATCTGCTTCAGCAACTAGCAATGCTGGCTACGCATACAGTGGGCGCTCAACAAGGCCCACTTCCCACTAAGTACTGTATCAGAGTCTTTGCTTCAGGTTATCATTCTACTCTTGATGCATTAATTTGGCAAACGATTTTTACAACAGGTACCTTTGAAAAAGAGTTGTTGCTTTAAAAGGTCTTCACTTTCTGGGGAAAAAGATCCATTTCAATGGCATGTTTAGCTCAGCAAAAGTTTGCCAGTGACTTTGAGTGTATACTGCCTAAATTGAAACTTTTCTCCCTCCTTAGTTCAATCCAGAAAGTGATTCTGCATATTTCACACAAATAAACTGAGTATGGAGGCCAAAGCGTTCCAAAGCAGAAAGGCAGAACTCCAACTGAAATCCTAGACTTTTTTTAAAAAGTGATTCTGTGAACTCTCTTACACCTTCTTTAGAGAAGAGAAACAGCAAATCACAAAATTTCAAAGTTTATAATATACAAAAACCACACATGCTTTTGTGTTCATTTGCTTCTTCATTTAGTTTTAAGGCAGGACGGCTCAGGTAAGAAAAGGTGAAAGAACCGTCTTTGCCCTCCATCTTAGAAGATGTTGCACGTACCTTCATAAACAAGCAGGAGGCCCCTGACCAAACTACATTGCAGCCTAAATCCACTGCCTTCATGGTTAGCTAGCTCTTGTGTTTATTAGTTGAGAATCTGTTTTGGTCACTTGTTATGCGGGGGCAATGAATGGGCCAACTTACATCGTTTGCAGAGCCAAGGAAGAAGACCAAGGTCACCCACCTTTCACACACCTTTTCTGAATTGAAAAGCAGGTTAGATCCAGGAAGGAACTGTATCTTTCAGTTAAATTCAGAAAGCAACGTGCAACATGCCTTCACTTTAACATGTGTTTTAGCTCCAAGCTATCTGAACCTCACCTCTTCCAAGAGCTTCAGATTTTGTAATTGTCTTCTCTGTCCCTTTATTTAAGCTACTGTGGCACTTCAAGCAGTTTATTTCCTTGAAAATATAACATGTTCCTCCTATTGTTTCTCTTTCCATCCTCTTGAGCAAAACTCCCTAGTCCTGCATCTCCTGGCCCCCATTCTCTCCAGTGACTGGAACAGAGAGTTACTTTGAGAACAGTGAAGGCACTGGAAGGTCTTGATCACAAGATAATGGTTTCAGTTTGTGATCTTTCCCAGGACAAATGAACTTGAGCATCCACTTGGTAATTTTAGTGATCTATTTCCCAAATCCTTCTCTGGTGTGGAGGTGAGAAACTTTTATTCCGTAACTGGTCAGACTGTAAGTATCTCAGACTTGAAGAGTGGACAATGCCCACTGCTGTCCCTGCTGCTGGATATGGAAAGCAACCGGTTGCCGATGACATGGGAAGACACAAACAGCATGTGTTCCAGTAAGACTTTACATACAAAACAGCAAGTGGGGTTTGGAGAGCAGAGATGCTTCTCAGTCTCCATGCATCCAGATCATGGGTATGGAGTAATGATTGACACCAGAGAAGTGGTTTTTAAACAACTAAGGCACTGGTGGGGTCATCTAGTGTCTGTAGCAATTATTTATATTGTATTGAAGACATAAATTGTCTAGTAACCCATATAATTTGCCCCTTATCTCTTGTTTTGGACTTAATATCTTTTCCTCAATTTTAGTGTTAATGGTCTATTTCTATTATGTTTACCATAGTTACCTGTGAGGCACCTGTGAGGCAAAACAGAAATGGGGAAAAGTCTATTCGGTATACTTTGAAGACATTATAAAAAACACCGACTAATCATGTGCTTTAAACTAGTAACTTAGGAAATACTGCAAGATTGGAAATATCTCTATTTCTACAGGGACAGCAGTCTGTCATTCTGAGCACCTCATGAGGCATGTCAAGTTATACATTTACCAATGACATAATTATAGTTATTTCTGACAGCCACATAATGATCATATCTGACACCTGCAGAGCAAAAAAAAAAAGTGTTTTGGAAAGCCCCTGCAGTGAGTTTCCATAGGGAATCCTATAGTAATCTGGGGATCCCAGCATGGCACTCCCTGAGGACACTGTGACAACAGCTAATAGGTTGGGATAGGAGAAGAGAAGCAGAGCATGGAGGTTATCAGAATACCAGCAAACTCCTCTGAGCTGTCTTAACAATGCCACTCACACAAGGCTGCCGCTTCCATGATTATTTCAGTGGCCCAGAGGCCACAAGACACATTGAGAGAGGAGCAGAGCTTCAGCTGAACCGAATCCAACATGGCACCTTCTGTCACATGGTCGTTGGCTCAGTCATGTAGGAAGGTCTTAATGATCCTTTAGGAAAAATCCAGGAGGAACACTATATTTCTTGAGTGACCGGCTAATTCATTCCCTTCCTTCTCCATGCCTGCTTTTCCCATTACTCTGAAATAATGGTGATGCTGTTAAGTTTGAGGGAGTAAAATACTACAGGGGAAAGCTTTTTGCACAACTTCAGTCGGAAAATTATGAGCAATTCTTTTTAAAACTGCAAGTGAAAGAAAAATGGAACCCAGAGAGAAAGACACAGACTTGCCCATACTAATACATAAATGCTTGTCCAAATATTTAATACTTGGACATAAAACCTTGTGCAAGCAAATAGGCGACCAATGTGTGAAGCTTCCAAAGCCTTCAAATTATTCCACATAGGTGCCTAGGGCATCACATCTACATGTTTTAGATGACTTATGTCCCTTCTCGCATCCCCCTGTTTGTATGTGAGGCTTGTCTGTATGAATGCTCTATGATACTAAATATCTTAACTTTCTTGATGAAAATCAAGGCTACAGAGCACTTGGAAGTTAGCAAAGCCAGGGTAGTGAGTCAAGAAGAAGACATCTTAGGCATCAACAGTGTCATCAATGCTACTTTAAACTTGTGCTGATTATTATGGTCTGTATCGCGTCTGGCATAGACACTGGCTGTAGTTGGGCAGAGGACACAATATCTAGAGTCATTGAGATGTGGGACATAGATCCCAGTGTCCCAAGCCTGTCTCTTTACTGTCTTAAGGTAGTCTAGACCAATGAAACATGATTACGCAAAGAGTGGAGGTTGAATTTCCAGGAGTAAGTACTTAGTTCCCATGTCTCTTTGAAAATATGAATGACCCTCTTGAACATGTCAGTTTATTTCAGTATCTGATGATCTCAGGATCTCAGACGAAGAACTCTGAGGAACTCGTCAGCATGATATGCTTTCCAATGATGTACGTTTGTTCAAGGTTTGGTAGGGAAAGAAGCAGGACAGGAGGAGTCTGGCTGGGCCTGGTCAGCAACTGCCTAGACGGCACCATTCTGATGTGGGATGCATGAGGCACAGCTTATTGCTAGATCAAAGAAAGCCATCAGTCATTCCTAGACCTATAGAGATTGAAGAACGACCAATAACCTTTAGTTCTTACTCCACACAAACTAAGACTCTGTAGGTCTGATTACCTTTCAGATTGTGTTTTGATTAGACATCATTATTGATGATTATAGCGTGAAACTCGGTACATGTTGCTGGGGCTCATTCCTGTTTACTCTCAGGACTCGTGTGTTAGATAGTAGTGTACTAACACACCATGTTCAGAGAGAGTCTCTGGAAGTTAGGGGCAGACAGACCTAGGCCAAAGCTGTGGAATCACGGAAAACTCAAAGAGCAGAGATGAAAGGACAGTAAATATAATTTAGCCCAAACCCAACCTTTTACATAAAAGTAAGGTAGAACTCTGCAAAGGTGGTTACTTGTAAGATCATGAAACTCAGTAAGAACAGCTTGAATCAGAAGTCTAATATAGAAATATTGTATACATGAGTAGGTAAAGCGAGCTGTAGATAATGGAGAAAGAGAACCTAGAGAGATACTTTGATGAGAAAATATGAATTGTATATTACATAATATCTGTTGGTTCTCTCCATATTGATAAATATCTAAGTAGAAAGATATACACTACATGAGCAATTTCTTGCCTGCTTTAGATGTGAGTTATGGTCTCTCAGTATGTTTTAGTTTTCCCTCTCCTTATCCAGTTGTTTTGCTTGCTTAGTCAACAGTGGGATTCAGTGGAATAACTCGGTACCTTAGTGGTAGACATGGTTGAAATCATAGCCTGGTTCTGCCTTACATCAGCTGTATCACCAAAGAGTTGCTTACCTCCAAGAAGTAATGTTTCCTCATCTCTGTATTGAGGATAATAATACCTGCATCTTCAGGTTGACAGTAATAGTGGTATATATAAAAGTCTTGCAAAATTCAAGACACATGTGTTTGATCAATACTCCCACTTTCACTTCCCTCAACAACTGCTGTACTTTGCTTACAACATTTGGTGGCTTCTTGTTTGTTTTTCTTCCACAGTTACTCCTGAGATTTGAATAACAGAATGTCTGAAATTCTTTACAAATGATGGTTTTTTTTTAAAGTAGATCAAAGGGCAGGAGAAGTGGCTCGTAAGTTAAGAGTAATTGCTGATCTTGCAGGGGACTTAGGTTATGATCCTAGCAATCACGTATCTGCTCCAGTTCCACAAAATCCGATGACTCCATCTTTGGACATCCGTGAGTACCAGCACACATATGGCACACATACATACATGTAGACAAAACACTCACACACCACACACATGTTTTTAAAAAATTAAGTAACCCAATGTACATATATGCATGAAAATATAAAATAAATCTGTGCCCTAGAGCAGTGTATAACCACATGCAAATGGATTCACCCAGCCATATAACAATAGTAAAATTAAACACTAAAGATTAGTTTTTATCAACATTTCAGTGTGAGATAGAAGAAAAAAATTAAAATGATCTTAGGTAAGGAAGAAATTAGTCTAACAGCACCGTAAAACTGAAACTATAACAATAATAACACCTACTTCAAGGTGACAATCCTTTTAGAGTATGGTTCCATGGTTACTCTTGAAAACAAAGCATGATGTAGATAGCTTTCCCAATATTGAAATGTCCTAATTGTAGAGGTACCCCAAGAAACCATAAAACTAGAAAAACTTAGATTGAAGTCAATAATCAATTCGAGGTTGTTTATATTATCTGTTTTTACACAAAAATTTTGGTCAGTTTAATCATTTTTTTAATTTTTTTGATTGCTTGAGAATTTCATGCATTCATATAACATGTTTTGATCAAATCCACCCTGGTTTCCTCCACTCCAATTTCTACCCTAAGTCCCTACCACTTTTCCCCTCTCCCAACTTCATATACTTTGTTCTCTAAACTTACCCATTTCATTTAGTGTGTGTGGCTTGTAGGGACCAGGGTATAGGACCATCTACTGGGGCGTGGAAGATCCTTTGGCCTTAAATGATGATAATCACGTGACACATAATCACAGCTCTCAGAAGATGGTCTCCTACTCTCCTGACCTATTGACCTATCCACCTCCCTGGCAATCCTGCCTTCCCACCCCCTGCACTTGACCAGCAAGGAGTTTGAAGCTCAGAAAGTTGACCCTGTGCCTAATGTCAAACAGACATGAATTGGTGGTGACAAGATGTTAATCTTGCTCAAGCCAGAGCAAGACTGGAGTCATACCTCACCATTCAAGCACCATTACTGGTAAGCGGGTCACTGGAGGACAAATTCTCATTCAAGAGATTTGAAGTGACTCCTGATAACTCTGACATTATATGGATATATACTGTATTAACTTCCCTGTTCATGCTCTTGTTTCCTAAGGTAAAGGTAATGGCTTTCTCCAGTTCCTAGTCTTCACAAATATTGTCTATTTATGATGAAATGATGGGCCTATCGTGTCTTCTTTACCATGTCAATGTATAACACATTGAAATGAACAATAACTGAGAACGATGACGAGTGTCCATTAAAAGAGAACAAATTAAAGCCCGGCGACACATCTTTACAAACACCTCAGCAATGCACATGACAGTTGTCTCATAGTGTCTCATAGTGTCTTAAGGACACATTCAAAGAAAATGGCACTTTGAACTATAAATTTATTTGCACGGGAGTAGCAAGGCATCACATGCCCTTGCATCTATTTCATAAGGGAGTCGGAGCCCGGTTTTGACAGCTACTTCTAATAATAAAAAGGTTTTAAATGTAAGGTATAACAGCGTTCCAATCAGCGCCTAATCAGGGTTATACTTTTCAAATTATATTGTGTCTGCCTTCACCTCCTGCCTGTTATCTGCAATACAAACAGAAGTGCTCGAGAAAATCCTTGATCTGTGCACATATATTTTTAATATTAATATGTCAGGCCAATGGCAATAAGGATATTAGGGAAATGACGGAATTCTCCCCCAGCTGGACATGTTAATTGAGAAGCCAAGTTTGGGAGGCAAAGTTCACATTTGTGCAGATGGCGGGACAATACCGAGTGGCGGCATAGGTCAGTGTCAGGCCCAGTCCCAGCTCTAATGGCTTGAGTCCCTGCGTCAGCTGGTCCCTCTGGGCTGTGTAGGTTGGGGAAGGCTGTCTCTCCAGTGTTTCTGCCCTTGACTCTGGGGTAGTAATTTCTCTTGAAATGTCAATGTGCCTTCTTTAAGAAAAGGGGGAAGAGGGCAGTTGGGGAATAAAACCAGGAGAGAAAATAAGTTTTATCTTTCTTACAACAAAATGTATATATTCCAGTTCACACCACTTTCTTTCCCCATTCACAATGAAAAATTAAAACAGTAATCACCTTAATGGGGGAGAGGAGAATGTTGTAATCATCTCAACAGAAGGAGATGAGCTTTGGGGGAGCCAAGATCTTTGGCTGGTCCTATACATGCTTCCTTTTAGATCTGGTTACATTTAGAATTTATCTACCTTTATTGCCAATCTCCCCCCTCCTCTTGTTGCCTTTAATATGATTTGCGTATGACTTCCCACTCATTAAATGCAGCAGTGTGGGACCACCGGTCATTAGGAGTTTCGGTTTCCTAAGTGATATAATTATTTATTATCTCTAATTAAAATTCAGAGTTTGGCTTTCAGTGGGGGTCTGGATGGGAAGCCCACTTTAATGAAAAGATCAATTGTGAGTTCTAAATTTCTTTATGAAGGAGATAACTTATGTAATCATGGGTAACCTTTTTCAAGAATATTATCTCACTATTTATAAAACAATGCCTCCTTTACTTTAGAAATTTACATTTGCATATGAAAAAGACATATTTATTGATGCTTTTGACTGATGCGCATTTTCCATTCAGGACTGCTCTTTTCAAGCCATTCACACAGCTTTAGATTTCTCTTTTGAAAACCGTGCTACAATTCTTTTAAAGATTTCATATGCACGTCTACATATGCAGATACACAAGTAGCCGTTAAAGAGACTTTCAATGGCTGATCTCTTTTAAAAAAAAAATTCTAATTTGAAAATCCTGAACCCTTTGTGTTTCTGAAGCCACTTGGAATAAGCAATGGTTCCTGATACCTTCTCTCATTCACGAGCCTATGCCTACATTTCTTTCTTTCTGGAGAAGGAACCACACCCGTGTCTAGCCAGGACAGTTTTAACAGAGGCCATCTCAGGTTTCTACCGGATCAGTCAGTTCATTTCAGCACACCACTTTTCTCATAGAGTCACTTCTGTCGCTTCGGTATTGGACACATCCAAGGAATAGAGAAATTACTGTGTAATTCGCTACGAAACGATGTCCTTCTGAAAATTTTCCCGTAGGCCCCAATAAAGTAGAGGCATCAGCAAATACATTTCCACTCTGGCACATAACTTTTCATGTTTCCAGTCATAATGCTGTCTCCTGAGGCCCTGCCAAGCAACAGACACCATGGCTTAACTGCCACCTGCAACAAAAGGAAATTCGTGAATGGACTTTTTTCCTCCCTTTCTTTCGCATCTTTCCTCTCAAGTCTTCAGCGACTTCAGTGTTATAATTGTTGGGATTTTTTACACATGAACCCAGGACCTATAAAGCAGAGCCTGAAAGTACATTGAGCAAGCTGAAGCAGTTTCCCCAGAGTTTTCTTAAAAAATTTGTCAGGAAGAAAAAATGATTCTCAACTTTGTCATCTAATCACACCCATGTGTGGTCCCTTCTAATTAAGCAAGTTAACGTACTTGGCATCTATGTTTTATGCATGAGAATGTCAGGCTTTCAGATTACTTCATTTTGGGACCACATTATTTGCAAATGAAAAGATCCATATAAATATCTTTATTTAGGTTGCAATAGACAATATCCTTACCAGAAGGGGACTTAGGCATATACCCAAAATATCCATCCAGATCAATCAAAACTGGGATTTTGCTTTTCCACAGTTATTGGTAAAGAAACCATGATGTTTCTTTAAGGGGAAGACTTTCCATTAAATATGTTTATTATATAGATCTGGATATCAAAGTCAAATGGGCAAATACATATCAGATATAATGTATTTTTAATAAATTTATTTTTGTTCATTTGTAAAATGAGACAGAGACTCACAGGATAGCTGAGACTGGCTGAAATTCTTCATGTAGCACAGGCTGGCCTTGAAGTTTCAACAATCTTCATAGCTCAGCCTCCTCAGTGCTAGGATTACAAACATGACTCACCAAGCCTGGCTTATTTTATACATTGTGGCCTTTTAACTTTAATTTTATCTTATTTATTCATATGTATATTTATGATGGCTGCTGAAGGTCAGGAACTAAGTGAAGTGTTTGGGAGAAATAACGGTAAGAGTAGTTCTGTCCTTGACCTCAGAAAGTGGTAGAGGAAGAAGCTGACATACACCCAACTGAATCTTTGGCAATGACAGATCAGGAAGCTTAGCAGAGGAAGAAGCCAAGCTGTGTGGCTTTTAAATGGATTCATCACTTGGGTTGCAAGGCAGTTAGCTTAGTGCTCCCAAGCAAAGCAGTGGGGATCAGACCTAGGGTACTTAAATCACAGTTCTGCCACATGCCAGCTGAGTGCTTCCTGCTTCTCTATACTCATCTGGAGACGGAATATGCAAACACATTTCCCACTGTGCACCTAGGGCAGTGGGTCTGAACTGCAGGGAGGCTGTGGAAGTGTCGGAGGGTTGCTCTGAAATATATACTCCTGAGGAATTTGATTGAGACACAAGATGATGGCTGAGGTTTTCAATTTGAGTTCTGCTTCATAAAATCTACTTAAAAGAAAAGATGTTTTTAAAAGCCTTCTGGAATCAAAAGGGAACTAAGAAAAAGGTTCAATATATATTGACAAAAATACTATGAATTTTAATTTGGAAAGGAAGTTGCATTTATTAGTCCGCCACGCAGTACTACAGATTAGCTCATTCAAAGTTGTGCGCATAATCCTATGGAAAGAATGTATGTACACAGTGAAGTCAGCAGTGTCTTCTACATGACAAATGATTGCATTTTTCTGTTGAGTATCTGGAAGGGTGTTCTTCCTTAGAACTGTGCATGGCATGTGCATGCTAGAAAACCTCAAATAATGGAGGAAAGTCTTCTGTAAGAAGTGTGACACTGTAAAATATTTGATAAGCGATAGTTAATCTGAATTACTTAGTTTTATTTATTTTAATGTGTCTAACTTTCATTTTAGGTACAAAGATGAGCCTTAACATTTCGCATTTAACTAATGAAGATATGAAGTTGGTAATACAGAATGATACATTAGTCTTCACAGTGAAACAGCCCTTTGGGCTTAGCTCCTTTGCACTCACTTCTGTTTCTATAATTTCGTATTTTAGGATGCCCCAGCATAGCAGGTGAGGCTGATATAACAAAACCTGAATAAAAGCAGTTAAGGTGGCATAAAGCATTCTGCTGCTGTTTTCTTTCCAAAAGCAATTGAGCGTTTAGAGTAATTTTCAGTCTTGCATTCTCTCTCTTCCCTCCAAAGTAGAAACTTCGTCTCAGCTGTCTTCATCACGTACTTTTCATCTAATCATTTAAATGATTCCTGGTACCCCTGTTAAACATTTATGAGTGTTACATTAGTGTCAATGGTAGATCTAAGACACTCTAGACTTAATTTCGGATTTGAACTCTTGTAGTAACAGTGGATAAATATTGGTGCACTATTCTCAGTGTTAATGCAAATCATAGAAGCCTCAGTGTGTCCACTGACAATTCATTTAATGCTCTGGTCAACTTGATTAGCATTGATTCAGTGTATGCAAGGGTTGTTACAGAATCTGGGCTGCATGTGGTCAGTAAGAATAGAATTACTTACTGTAAGCGTGTCCACAGATCTGCTCTATATTTCATCGTGATTACCACAGTTTATCCACGTGAAATGATGGTAGGTCTTCACAGTCTTTGACCACAGTCCCAGGCAGGTGTTTGCTTAATACTTTGGTCAAAGATCAGTGAGTTAAAGGTTAGGCCAGGGAGAGTGAGAATAGAGGGGTCACTGCACTTGCAGGAGGGGGTGAGACTTGATCTTCTTGGGTCTGGGATGGTCCAACCCCAAGGTCACCCATTAGTGATCTTGCCTTTAAGGACTATGAGATGTCAGCAATAAATTCACCAAGCCAGAACCTTTAACCCTCTTAATGCTGTGAACACTGGGAGTCAAGGCCAAAGCCCATGAGGAATGGACCCAGGGAGAATTATTCACACAATTGTCCGTGGGATGTGGCATTTATGTGCTAAGGACTTGCTTCTGTTAGGGCAGACAGCTAAGAAAAAAAAAATGTTAACATTTGATGTTCAAACTTCCCTGCAAATAACACGTCAAGCACAGGGCATAGGCAGTGCATCAATATGGTGAAAATACCGCTGTTGAATTGTTACAGTTTCATTTTAGCAATGAGTGTAGCCCAGTGACAAAATTTTTAATATAAGATTCATCTCTGCCCATATTTAGACCAGTCAGTCCATTGAAGATAACGGAATTAACCTACGACATTAGAAAATCTCTGCCTTAATAAAGATTTCCATAGTAAAGTCCACACGCTTTTTGAGAAAGTCTAATACTAAGATCTTAAAGATAATTTTGCTTAACATAAAATTGCTCTACCAAGTAGTAATCTCCAAGTTTATTATCAAGATAGATAAAGATAGTGATCACACAAGCCTGGATACTATTAAAGAGAATGTGAAAGTTTACACCCAGGGTTGCTTTAAAATGCAAATTGAAACCCTTAGGACTCAAGAGCCCCATAAGTATCTTATTTGTCTATTGTGGTAATTTCTAAACTTTGATTATATATTAACTATGCCACCAAATGATTTTCAACGTTTTTACCTGTGGCTCACAATCTCATAAAGGGCCCAATACTGAAGGTAGAAATTGCAAAACACTGGACAATAAACAAAAACCAAAAATCAGTTTCGTGACTTCTGAGGAATCTATGGTATTCCTGGCAGAGCTCGCCTTTATTGCATCACAGGCTCTGAACACATTAACAGGCACAGATTGTCCTGCACATGCCATCACATGGTGTAAGTCCAATGAACACTGCCTGGGACACATTGATTCAAACTCAGGACTGACTGCTGCATGTTATTAACTGCTGTGCCTTAGCTGTGCACACAAAAGGTTCTGCTCTTAGCAAATTGTAATGGCTTTAGCACGCAAAATAAATCCTTTTAGTATTTACTGATTATCATTTTTTCAGTATCTAAGTATCAAATATCTTTATCTATATCTAACTATCTATCTCTCTATATATATATATCTGGATTGTGTTTGTTAGAAAGCTTGAAATTAAAAATTTATGTTGACTTGCTGACTTGAGCCTATTAAAAAATAATGTTTGATGAGTTTTGGCATAAGATTAGGGCAGAATTTTCAATAATTTCTATCATATTTCTGCATTTCATATTACAGACTTATGCAAAGCAGTGTTCTCAGCAATGATGAAAACAAAGTCAAAACATCAACCAACTCTTAAAAATAACACTGAAGATGCTTTACACATTGTAGCATCAAGTATTCTTCCAAGATTTAATCCTTTGTGTAAAAATGAACAAGTGCATACATCTCATGAGAATGCACATTATGTTTGGCTTGGTAAATGACAAAAATCATATGTCGATCAAAGTATTTCTTTATTATTTATTACCAGCAAATGCTGAATGTGTATGTCTGTTTTATAGTTCTTCATCCTGGGGTTGAATAAAAACTGCTCAAGTGGAAGGAGAGTAGGGGCAGTCGAGGAATCCTGCTGCCGATATCCAGATTGGACATGCCTAGACTTAGGACAACTGTGAACACACCTTTTAAATCAAACTTTTGAAATCCTTACCATGGCTACTCCACTCCTCGAACACGGAATTTTTGTTTAGTTCAATTCATTGCTGGAAAGCGAGTTTTCTTCAATGTGCCCCTGGTATAGCTGAGGGTCTGAGGGAAATAACATATTGTCTTACAGACAGAATCATTTCATGGTCCTAGAAGAAGCATCCTTCAACGTCAGAACCAATGTTAAGAAATGCATGTCTCTGGTCCAACAAGTACGAAATTTGTAGGTTGATTTATACCAGTGGTTCTCAACCTTCCTAATGCTGCAAACCTTTAATACAGTTCCTCATGTTGTGGTGACCCCCCAACCACAAAATTATTTTCACTGCTATTTCATAACTATAATTTTGCTACCATTATGAATCATACTATTAATATTTGTGTTTTTCAATGGTCTTAGGGTGGCCCCGTGAAAGTGTCTGTCATTCAATCCCCAGAGGGGTTGTGACCCACAGGTTGAGAATCACTGGTTTGTGTTATGAATCCACTGTTTTTTGAAATAGTTTAGAGTACTGGGAGACAAGATTAATTTGTAATCAGTCTTTTCCTAACAACTGATTTATGAATCACCTGGTTTGACTGTGGTCCTAGAATTGATCAAGACTAGCATTAGTTTAAAATAAGAGTCCTGGCTTAAATGATAAGCTGTATGATTGCTCTGACCAGATATGTATGTGCTATGTGAAAATGGTGGCATACGTGATAGGCACTGGATGGTATTATACAAAGAAGGCTAACAGTCTATTATTGAACTAAGAAACTTAAAATACAGTGCCTGAGAGAGATGGGTTCCACATAGATCAAAAGGTTTAGGGTACAAAGCTGTGGGAGCAGAGAGTAAAGAGAAATTAATCCTGATTGGGGGAACTCACAAGGAGCAGAGGCAGTAAAATGAAAGCATGCTTCAAAGGAAAACACACTGATGAACCTGAAATACAAATTATATGAGGAAGACCTAGGCAAGCCAGAAAAGAAGGATCTGTCAACCTATAGGATTTTGAAGATCTAAAGAGCCTAGATTTGTCCTGTGAGAGCCACAGTCAGTGCCAAAATTCTGTCTGCTAGTGTCTATCCATGGAGGAATGATTCTAAAGACCCCTGTATACCAAACTTTGCAGGTACCCAGGTTTCTTATGTAAAACAGTATAGTATAACTACATGACTTATATCCACCAGTACTAGGCTACTTATAATACCTAATACATGAAAATGTTGCATAAATATTTCTTATATTGTATTTTTAGGGAATAATGAAGAAAATTCATTTGCACATGTTCAGCACACATAGGAATTTTTAATTTATTATTTTATTTTGTTATTTCATGCATGACTACTGCATTCATGTCATTTTACCCCTCTGTCTCCCTCCAACTCTTCCCATGGCTCCTCCATTCCTTCTCAAAGTTATGACCTCATTTTCTTTCATTATTACTGATATATAGATATAGATAGAGAGAGTCTCCCACACATATACATATGCAAATATAATCTGCTGAATCAATTTAGTGCTACATGTATGGATCTGTGTTTAGAGGTGACCTCTTGTGATTGGCTAACCTATGCGGGGGGTGGGGAGGGAAGCGGGGCCTGGTCCCTGAAGAACACTGATGTTTTCCCTCTTTTAGCAGCCTTTAGTTGACTGTAGCTCCTCATCTAGGAATGGGACTTTGTGAGATTTCCCCAATCTATGCTGGATGTGAACTGGTGGTGTTGTTATGCTTGTCTTTTTGGCAAACATGTTGTTGAGATTTTATGGGTGCCACTTCCTTGGCATATAAAAGACACTATTTCACAGCAAATGCCCTTGTTCTTGGCTCTTCTCACTTCCTCCTCTGTCATGTCCTCTGAGGCTTGGGTATAAACTGCACTATAGATGTAGTAACTGGTTATGGGCATTCCATGGTCAGTTATTCTCTGCATTTTGACTAGTTGTGGCTTTCAGCAAGGGTCTCTGTCTGCACAGAAAAAGCTGTTCTGGTGAACAATGAGAGAGACGCTTATCTTTGTATATAAGGATAAGTTTATAGAATAAAATCAGAAATTCTAAGGATTTATGAAAGTGTCAGTAATAGGTTCTACTTTAGGCTCCAAGACCTAACCAGGCATAGGTAGAGGACTATGTTTACAATGCGAGGCATTAATTCTCTCCTGCAGAGTGGGTCTTCTGTCCAATTAGATGGTTATTGGTTACTCCCAAAATATAAATACCAATGTTGCACCCTGGGAATATTTTACCCTGCTGGTCACTCTTGTGATTCCGAGGCACCACAGGTGAATAGCATTATTGATTGCTTTTTCTCCCCAGTGAACTTCCATAGTGTCTTCAGATACTATGAGAGTTAATCCTCAGAGAGGAGGCTTCCGGGTTAGTGCCCCTCAACTCTTTCAAGTCTTGTGTCCCAAGTGTGGTGCTCCTTGAACAACAGGGGTCTTACCTTCATGCTCTTGGAAGTAACACAGGCCAGGGGCAATAGTCAACATGGTTTTGGGAGTCTTCTGGACTCCCCAGAACTATAACATGAGGGGAGGTTTCTTGTACCTGGAACTAGGGCTTTTGTCAGATAGTCTGTGGCTCTGGAAGGGGCGTTTATCACTTCAAGTTGCATAACTTCATTTAAACTATATGTGTCTCTGTATGTGTGTATACACACACACATATGTTATTTTACATGTGTTTATGTTATATGTGCTTATGTTTAATGAAATATAAAACAATGTGATTGTCTATGGTTTATTTATATAACCTTGGTGTTATTTATTCCTCCTCCCTCATCTCTACCTCTGTATTTCCGTTACTCCCCCCTGCAGCTAAAATGCTTCCATGTTTTTCCTAAGTTTTTTAAAAACCATTTTTGATATGGTTAGTTGAATTTGACAATGTAGGACTTAGAGATGAGGGGAGCCAACTGTATTTATCATCCATATTTCTATTTGGTGGGAGATATTAAAGAATGTTTTAAAGGCTACTATCATAAGCCAGAGTGAAAAGAAAAGACATGAGCGATTCACCAGTGAAGGGGTATCAGATGATTCACCAGTGTG
This sequence comes from Ondatra zibethicus, assembly GCA_004026605.1. NCBI lineage: Eukaryota > Metazoa > Chordata > Mammalia > Rodentia > Cricetidae > Ondatra > Ondatra zibethicus. The sequence continues at coordinate 44,413 of PVIU01004143.1, forward strand.
GAGGATCCAGGCCCTGTCAAAGCAACCCTCATCTCCTCTTCAGAAGAATCTCATCATCATTGCTATTGTAGTTGTCCCAACTCCTTGGCAACTGAACGATGACTAAGGAAGTGGCTTACCTGGAGACACAGCCATCAGTGCCGAGACTTGGTTTGAACCCTGAACCCTCATTCTACAACCATCCCAAAGCTCTCATGCACTCTGGATGCAACACCATTGTTTCTCTCTAGAACAGAGGTGGGTAGAAACATTGTAAGAGGATACAGCTTTGAACAATGTAAAGCAAAGCCATGTTTGGTTGATTAGGAAAAATACACCTACTCCAACAAAGTCAATGAAAAAAAAAACTATAACTTCCTTTTAGGTGATGAATGATGTTTACTTAAAGGGAATGAGGAGGCTTCAGAACAGTTGTTGGATGTTAGGATATGTAAACATCGTGTGCGACTAAATGTATTTCATAAGTTGCTAGTGTATGTACCATCTCTGTGAATCCAAGGAATGAAAATAAACTAAGTATTCTGGGATTTGTAAAATATCACAAAGGTTATAGTCTTCCAAATATAGCAACCTACAGCCCCAAGAGTTCCTTTCTTTGCTCTTGTCTTCATTTCCATCACAAACAAGAAACTAGCAGAGTTCTGAATCAACAAAACTGAACAGATCCGAAATGCCATACTCTATGTGGAAGACACAGAGACAAACAAGCAAAGAGGCAGGGAAGAAACTCCCTTCATGGAAGCCCATTCGCAGCCGCATAAAAAGTCTAACAAAATTAGCCAATGTTTTTTCCAAGAAAAAAGTAAAAAGCATTGATTGCTATAAATCTGTGCCGAAGAGTCCAAGAGCGAAAGGAAGAAAGGATGGGACACTTTGCCCCTTTGTGAAAATATTGATAGACATCTCCAAAATGACCTAGAATCATGATCAATTAAAGCCCGACTCCTGGTGAGGCTTGAGAATATTTAGCACATCCAAGGGCCGCCCCCTTCTTAGGCGCACTGTGAAAGATGCTGTGTGCACCTGTTCATTTTGCTCTCATTACACAAGAGTGTATTTTCAGTTGGAATTATTACTTCTAACAAATGAAATCCCGATTTTATTCAAGGGAAAAGATAAGTTTAAATGATTCTGTGGAGTGACGACATGTACCAGAGACAATAGAATTATTACAACAAATTATATAACCTGCTTGATTTGCCCCCCAAATATCAAGTTATATTTTCCCCTAAAAGTAGAACATCTGCAGTATGTTTCCATTTTGGTAAGTGTACATTATTGTTTACTTTTCCTCCTCAACTTCAAACAGCAAATAACACATTTTTTTTTCCTAAAAATAAGGAATGGCTGTAAGAGGATAGAAGGAAATATATGGTTTTATAGATGTCTCACCATATTTTTTTTGAGAAAGAGAGAAAAGCAAGCTGCTTTAAGAACTGAAAGACAAAGAATATCTCATTATAAATTATTCATTGCACTCATTTTGGATCAATACTTATAGATATTCACATGCTTTTTTTTTGTAAAGAGAGGAAGATTCTTTAAATGTCACAATTTCCTCCTCAAAGCTAAAGGCAGGAGCGCAGCATTGTGCTGCTGACGAGTGTATTCTAAAGGCGCATATGCCCCATTACTCCTTGTAACTTGATAAACTCTGAGTTTGGGCAACCTCACTGTGGAAACACCTATGGCTGACTTGCCACTTTCTGCTGAGTTGCTCCACTTTATTGGAACAAATCATCAGAAGCTGCTCACCTTTTCCCACCAAGGGAGGAAAGAATTGCACTGCTGTGGCGGTTCTCAGATGAAGAATTTAAAGCAAGGGCTTTATATTCAGCCCATGAAGTTGTGTTAAGGAAGCAAGGCAGGTGCCTCGACATTCCGGGTCAGGGAGTCCTCATTCCATCTCATAGATTTCTGGGGACTCACTTCTTGCCTATGGTCTGCTGGGAGCAGGACTAAGGAAGATATTTCATTCACCTTATTTTATTTTAGTGTGTGTAAAGGTTGGAGGGAGCTGGAATATGGACATGAGTATGTGCGTGGCTGTGTGTGCATGAATGATCAGAGGAAGAGACAAAGAGGGGGTACCTTGCCTTACATTTCTGCCTTATTGCCCAGAAACAGTGTCTTTCACTGAACAAGCTAACCGCTTGAGTTTGGATGGTGGGACTGCTCCTGGGATCAGTTTGTCTCTGCACCTATCCTCCAACAAAGTTGGCCAAATAAACATATGCATCTATGCCTTGCATTTTACACGAGAACTGGAGTCCTCATGTTTGTACTGGGCTGTCTCTCCAACCCTAAAATAACCATTTAAAGACAGAACTTGAACTAGAAAATATTCTGTCATTACAATATATTATCTGTTTCTCTCCTCTGACCTAAAAACTCAAATTTCTCTTCAGTGGGAATCAAGCATCCTCTTCATCTCAGATCTTCTGCCCTGTTGCAGTCGAAGATAAAGTATCTTCTAACACTGCCACAGTTAGTTACATTTTCTATCCTCCTGAAGGAGGTGTCTGTGTTTGGGGGAGGAAGTACTCTTTACACCATCAGGAAACATGTTCATGGTACTTTTCAAGTTAAGACAAGAGAAACAGTTCATAAGACTGGAAAAGAATATGAAAACAGGTTTTATTTTTCTCCCATCCATCCTTCTTAATGCAAAGCAATGGAGTAAATGAAAGGATTTTGAAAATTCTTAGTGTAGTGGAAAAAAAAAGTCAAAGAGATCATCCCCTCTTTTCATCGCCTGAAAGAAGAGTTTTTCAGTGAAGAGGTGCAGCCAGTGGGCTCATAAAACAGCTGTGGCTGATTTGATATGAACAGTGACAAAGGACATAAGGCAGTCATACCAAAACCACGGAGCTCTGGGACAGCCAGGTGCCCCTTCTAGATCTTCTTGAGTCACGAATGGGTGGTCATGGAACAATGGTGGGGCTTTCAAAAGGCAAGGAATTCAGCACCAAGGTCAGCATGGCTTTACACTGAATGCTGCCACAGCAAGCTCTGGCGCCCTTTATTTTTAGTCTTAATATGATCACTTCATTAAAATGGCTCCTTTCAATACAAGCCATGCCTTCCCAAGTACTCCCAGCAATGCAGCCACTGACTACATTAGGATGTGTAATCTAGAATGTTTTCAAATGATTTTAGCTATCGAATGTTTTTATGCAATCTTCAGTTTGAAAGGCATTTCGTCATTGGGAACTATCCTTAATATCAAACATGGGACATTAAACAAAAACAAAAAAATGTGTCTGTTGAGTTGGATATTTTTTAAAATGTTACAACAGCCCTTATAGAAAATTATTGAGAATAATCTGTGCATGATATTTTTTCCCTAAGATACAGGTTATACACTGGTGAAGAATAGAGCATTTCAGTTATATTTTTTCTTTCCAATCCACAGATACATCCACAATTTCAGTTGGGTTTTCCTCTCTTTTGATCAAAAAAAGCACAGCATCTCAGGGGCAAGGCCCATAAACACCCTTTCTATTTATATGTGAACTCCCCTGCATCTCACAGGGACTGTGATGCAGTCCAGGATCTTGCTAGAAGCCTAAAGGCATTTCCTGAGAGGCTTCCTTACAAGGCTCCAATGCCTCCGTGACTTTCTGCATCAGCACTCCCATCTTTGGGGCAGGAAGATTGATTTTCTTTCTCCCTGCAAGTGAAAGTCCAGAGTGTGTGCCCCCTGCCTACTACCCTGAGAGTCGACAATACAACCACCAGATCAACTTGAAAAACTCGTCCAGGGGGAGCCTTCCTGCCACCTCTGAGCTTCTCACTAGGTTAAGTGCTCCATATATCAATGAAGGCAGCCGGGGCAGCCTGCTTCCCACAACAGCTGCTTGTTGTGTTTCTCTCTAGCTTGGGTTGTGATCCAGTCTGCTACTCCCGGGCAGGGGCCCTGCCTCTCAGTGGATGTATGATCACTCAGAATCTCAGAACGGAGTCTCAAAACTGGGGCTGGAAATCACATCTTGATCTAAGACTACAATAAAAAACATCAAAGCGCCTGGGTGTGGAACTCATTAACGTGGCCATGCACACACGTGGGCTTAGGCAGATCACTAGTGGCCTTTAGAAATCTCAAACTGGCTAAACACATAGGTGGATTGCCTAAATATAAAACACTGACAATTCGCTACTCTGTTTCGTTTTGTGTTGTTTTCTGTTTGTTGGTTTGCTTGCTTGCTTGTTTTTGTTTTTAGAACTAAGGAAAAATCCCTTTTAAAGAAGACTTCACAGTTCAAGGCAGAAAATGATTTTTAAATGAATATGGGAAGAAAGGAAAAGGCAAGATTTATCTTCAGTAAAATATTTGTTTTCTGTGCACCAGGAAAGTCCTTTTAGCTACACAGTAAACTGGGTACTGGGAGGGAACAGAATTAGATGGGAACTTCAGACACATAATCTGGGATCCATGAATATGAATGCCAAGAGGCTGTTATCACACAATCCTATTTAAAGCTTATTTCCTTTCTGGGACACAGACTATGTTGCTTAGGTATCAACAACATGGTACTATAACACAGTATGTTTTCTAAGTGCAATGTTTATGTAAGCAAAAGAAATCTCAGTGATTAGAACCCAAGTCTGTAGAGCACAAAGCTCTCCTAATAACAGGTTCTCTGTAGTTTTATTTAGAAAAGGCACTTGCCACTTTTCTCCTTATCATGTGGCCACTGAAATTTTCTAGAAGAAAATTTAAAAACGCACTATCTCCCTCTTTGAAAAAAAGTTTAGCAAGTAAATAATGAATTGGATCAAGGTATAAATAATGATTTCACTTTTTATGAGATGGTCAGCATGATACTTAAACATTCTTTACCCTGATGAGATACTTCATGTTAAAAATTTTAAATTACACTCTTTTAAAAATATCACTTGTAGCGAATATCTGTAGAAAAATAAATGTTTCATTATTGGCAAGTGCATTTTGTGGTGTCCATAAAATGACTTACTTATTTAATTAGTATTTTATTCTCCTTACATTATCAGTTTTAATGTTTTCTGATATAAATTGAGCAAGTAATACTATCCACCATAGCAAATGCGGATCATCCATACCCATGCTGTTTACTGTAGGAGTCTTTATAAATTAAATTTATACTATAAATTAAGTATAAAATTAAATTTTAAAAAAAGAAAAAAATTTAACTGAGGAATGGTTTGCCAATGAGGACTTGGAGAATTCCTCCCACATCAGGAGATTCAAATGTCAAATTCCCATCTAAACGTGTTATGGTTATGAACACATGATTTCACAAAGAAAAGTGAGCGTGTGTTTCTTCAATAATGGAAACAAATAAGAGAGTAAAAAGGATCCTTCTGTCTAATACTCTCATCAGCAAAGCCATGCAAGCAAACTCTCAGAAGTCGTGCTGATTTAACAACAGAGAATAAGTTTTGGTGGTAGGAGGCGGTGATGAAAAAGCAGATTGAAATAATATGTCAAATGTTAGTAGCCTTTTAAGACGTCATCACTCATGGCCTTTAACCTCTTACAGATGGCAAACAGGGGGCAGAACAAACGAAATTAAGATGATAGTGTGTTGACGGGAGCACATGGATTCCAGTTTTCATCCCCACGGACAACAGAATGACATCACATCTTCTCAAAATGACACATTAATGAATTTAGCAACACCTGAACTTTTCTGGCGACAGCACCTTTGACACCAGCAGGTTCTCTCATGTCAGTAATGATAGGGCTGTGTATCACCCTCCCTCCACAGAGCTGATGGCAGAATTACCTTTTGGGCCCTAACAAGTTGACAGGGTTTCATTTTGCTCCCTCTTTTAATGACATCTTTTCACAGGTGAACTAGAGAAGTAATGACTTCCTTTTTTTTTTTTTTTTTTTTTTTGTCTTGGAGGATTCCTAAATGTCACTGGGAGACCTAAGACATCTCAATCTCACTCAATGCAAAAGGGAAGCCCAGGGTTTTTAAAGGTGAAATGGAGCTTGCTAATGGAGAAGTACCGCTCTCCATGGGACACGCTGCTTGTTAGTTCAATATAGGTGAGTGTCACAGGTTAGGGTTCCAGCCTGGCCAGGGTATGACTACACATGTCATCTTTTATTTATCAGGCTTTTAAAAACCATAATTGAATGGTTGGGAAATAGAAACAACAAACTCTTCTGCATTTTGAATCCAAAGAGAAAGGCAATAAGCTCTTGCCTCAGAAGTTTGTGATGATGGAGCCCTGATTATGACAGAGTTCCCATAGTCAATTGAAACATGTGAACAGTAAACCTGAGCAATAAGTGCAGATCCCCACTTTTGGGAACCAGAAATCTAAATTTTCTGTTTATTTCCATTTCCTAGTCTCTTTATATGTCCCATGAATGGTAGTAGTTACATGGTTATACATTTGGTTCATTCCTTTTCTTTTTCATAATAAATATGCAAGAAGTACAATATTTGTGATAGCCATTAACATCCAGACTATTGTGAAATCCAATGGGAGATAGGGAGGCTCCTCCTAAGCATTAAAAACTTGGCAAGGTTAAGACTCCCTATGAGTCAAAATCACATAGGCATTCCCTGCCTGCTTGACTTTCTTATTTTAATTTTTTCCCCTGATATTATACATCCAGCTGGTTACCACCTGGGGAAAATATAAAAAGGAAAGTCCAATTCAGGCAGTGACATAAAATCCATCATGGGTGAACAAAACAAAGATTACCCATAAAAAAAAAGTCAATGCTCAAGAGCTGGACCAGAACAGAGAGGGTTAACAAACCAGGAAAGGGCTGGACCAGAGCAGAGAGGGTTAACAAACCAGCAAAGGGCTGGACCAGAGCAGAGAGGGTTAACAAACCAGCAAAAGGATGGACCAGAGCAGAGAGGGTTAACAAACCAGCATCAGAGCTCAACTCACAGCCACTTTCAAATGACCAAGAACCACTGAAAGCAATATCCCAAATTATTACCTGATAACATGTTCAACCCAGCAAAGCTCATTAGCACCCTGTACTTGGCCTGTGACGCTGCCTTCCTTTTCTATGCTTGTTTACCTGAAAATCTCTAATTGCCACCACAAAAACTTGGAGATACAAGACCTAGCTATGCAGATCTTGCGCTCTGAGTACAGCAGCTGCTTCCTCTCCTCTCTTCCTACCATTTAGAAGCTGTGTAAGCAGGCATGGTTAGTTTCCCCTCCTTCTCACAAGTGGAAATTACTCCCTGAAAAGATGAGCATGGTTTCTGAATGAAAGCATTTCCATGAATCGTGGCCTCCAAGGCTGTGTTAGAGGAAACATGAAATTACGTTTGGTGCTAGCAGGTAACAGTAATGACTTTTTCACCTGTCAACTGCAAGCTTAAAATTCCCACACATGTGGGCCTCTTCTGCTTCGTGAGCTCTTTGAATTTCAGCTGCGCCTGGTTTCTCTGGTGCCTCCTTTGTGTCCGAGACTCTCACACTGGGTTCTCCCTCTTTGGTGCTGGGCTTTCTTTTCACAGTGACATTTCAACATAAACAGTCAATATTCATTACCTCAAAGGAGACTTCCCTCCTATTGCTGACCAATTAAATACCAGCTGAGATGGGCAGACAAAGGTAAGGGAGCTGTAACACAAGACAGGCTTAGAGTTTCCTCCCTGCTCCCTTCAAGGATGAAAAATTGTAATCAAAACAAAGAGAGCTGGGGATTTAGGGACTAGCTGTGCCCAAGAAGCACGGTTCCGTTGGATATTATGTCTCCCTATCTTTTCATCTGACATGCTGCAGAGAGTGGGGATTTTGCATTATTTTTGTTGTTGTGTTTAATAATTCACCACCATGCATTTTTGAGGTTTCACCAAGAAGGACAATCAGTCCTTAATTAGTCCCCTACTGAAGATAGCCATTTTGGCTTAGGCTGTTTCCTCCGATGCTGGTGGACATGACCTTTATTTTCTAACTCCACTGCCTAATTTCATTTAGCTTGATTTCTGTATTTCTCCACCACATGAGAGCAGCTCAGGAGGCGCCACTTAGAACAGCTGTTGAGACGGAGCCCTTTCGGATGAACTCGCCACGTACCGGGAATTGCTGGGAATGGCTGTGAGGCTCCTCAACTGAGTCCTCTGAACTGTGCCTTCACTTCAGGGAAGGAAGAGGGGGAGAGCATTCTCGTAGATTCCCTTGAATCATTAAACAGCTCAACTTCCTTCTCACCTCAAGTCATCCCTCCCCCTACACACGCACACACTCCAGGATGCATAGAGAAGGCAGGGCACTTCTGGGACCATTTTCTTAGAAAACCTGGATAGCGGAGTTGTTGTGTGTAAATTCTGCATATTTCAAGCTCTCTCTCTCTCACACATACACACAGTCTGGAAGAACCGACATGCTCCAAGTTGTGAGACTTTTCCTCCTTACACAGAAATTGGGCAGCAATTCACGGACATTCCGGTCCCCCCCCCCGCCCCGACATCCCACGGGGTGGAGGGCGGAATCTTTCAAAAAATTCTATTCGCCTACACAGAAAACTCTCAGCATTGGAAGGGAGTCACGCGAAGCACCTTTCTTTCTTTTTTTCTTTTTCTTTTCTTTTTCTTTCTTTCTTTCTTTTTTTTTAAAGAAACATTTGAAGTATAGTATAGCCTGGCTAGAAAGGGCTGTAACTTCAACTGCTCTCATGACTATCTCCCCAAAATCAACATTGTTTTTAGGGGTGACCTGAAAGAAGAAGGCTCCTTATCCAGAAGGTCCTCAGGACCTGTTCATTTCCATTAACTCACACACTCTTTCTAGCTTCCTCACCAAAGCCAAAAGCAGTTGCAATGTTCCTAAAACAAACAGAAGTCACTGCCCTGAGATTCCTACTCAGTGTCCATTAAACATGGAAAGGAAGGATCAATGCCCAAGCAATGTCCAGTTCAGACTCTGTGTGTCATATCAATTAGCTGCTCCACAGAAGTGGCGTCCCAGTTTAATTTTCTTAGAGCCCCTCATGAATTATTGCTTTGCTTTGTCTCATGAAAATGAAGGCACGGTGAATGGTGAACTTTTATTTATCGGGGTATTTTTTCGTATATAAAGAAAAAGGACTTTTAGTCCATAGGAATTATGGGCTTTCCCTCCTCCACCTTAGATTAGGTAAATTTAATCACGAGAGAATTGTATTTTCTATTTGTGCTTCTAGCAGCTAGAGGGCACAAAAGAATGCTTTTACTTTGCCTTGTCTTTTTTTTTCTTTTCTTCCCCCCCCCCCCCACTGAATGGAACTGTACAGACTCAGAAATAAACAGAATGCAGGAGAGACTGGTGATTTTATTGCACCACCCTTCTGCACATGTCATTAAAAAAAAGTCCCATCCAACAGGAATATAAATTCCAGATGAGAATAGTATATGAGTGTGGCCTGTGAGAGCTACATCTTCCTAAAACAAAGAGTAAATCCCAGAGAATGAGAAGCCTCAACGTGGGGCGAAATGATTCCAAGTTTGTACCATCATTATGTTTCCAAACTATTTTGTAAAGCTCTTTGTTCAAAAGCAATATAAACACATGTTTAACCTTTATCATTCAAGCATCTTAAATATTAATGTTGGTTGTGCTTCCGCATTAACAACATCTATTATTTTTGCGCTAATAAGAGGCTTACAAGAATAAACATGAAAGGCTTGGAGCAACCTCCCTGTCAATTAAGGAGCAGTCAGCAGTACTTCAAGTACACACTTCCAGCAGATCCCAGCAACTGGAATCAGACCGAAATGCCTGCTTCCAGCCATGAAAGAGGCCCCACCCTACCACTAGAAGTTTTGTAAATCATCTCCCGTTCACACTTACACACCCTCATCTTGTAAAAAGCTGGCTACTAGGACTCAATGGTAGAAGGCATTCTTCTTGGACCATTTATTCGAAAGCGTAATAGTTTGGCATTTTTCTGCAAGAAACACTAATAAACCTCGGGAGGAGTCACATCTGTTGCTGAAGAACAAAATGGGTTGGGCCTCAATAGCATAATATATATAAACACTTTTTCCCCCTAATGAACTGTACCACCCCCTCAGGCATAAATGAGTTGGATCTGGATAGAGTACCATTTGCCAAATTGTAAATTGCCTACATTTATTTTGGGAGTGCACTAAACAGAGTGCTAATTGCCTTGTTTAGCACTTTCCTTTCTTTCATTTGCACTGGTGTAAAATCTTAGTAAATTAACTCAAGGCTTTTATTATGTAGGTAGCATTTGAACAACCAAGAATTAGTGAGGAGGCAGCATGAAAGGACGGATAAAAGAGGAGTTGGCTCTACCCAGAACGCCATTTATATGTCCCTTGAATTAAAAGGATGGAATTAACTTTTAATCCTTGGGCTTTTTAAATTGCTGATGTTAACACGGAATGTATTACGTTGCCATTTTATTCAAATTTGCTCACTTAAAATGGGTAGAATGCTAACAACCATGATCATATGGAGAAAGTGCAGCTAGCTGTATTCATATACACAAGTGTATATATTAAGATTCATTCCAAATAGCAATTTATGTAGTTGCAGTCAATTGCATAGTCAAGATTCCGGCTTATTGTTAAAGACAAAACACTCCAAAGTCATTACCATGCACCACTTTGCAGTAGCCTATGTGAAATGAGTTGAGAGTCTGTTTGCCATTCCTAATGGACAGGTGTGCACTTCAGAAAAGCCATCTCCGACTTAGTGGTGCTCAGAAGGCAGTGTGTGCTGGCGGCTTCTCTGGGTGGGATGGTGCAAAGCAGCCCCGGGCTAAAGGTCTCACATTCTTACAGGTGGCCTCCAGTGGGGGAAATCCAGCAGGAGGCTCTGTAAAAAAGCTACATGAAGCAGTGCCCTCAAAAGAAACAGATTTTCTTCTCTTGCAGGAGCCTAGCTTGGTTTTACTCACTGGGCTTGCAGATTTGTCACAGCCAGGGTGGAGCCCTTAAAGCTTCCCTGGTGTAAATGTTAATTTTAAGTGGAAATCAGTGATGGCGTCCATTGTAGTAAGAGACACGGGCCTGCTTTTGGTCCCGGTGGCCGCCCAGTGCCTGGCTAGTTTATACCCGAAATAATTCCACAAAAACCATATTCATTAAAATACTGCCTGGCCCATTAGCTCTAGCCTCTTATTGGCTAACTCTCACATATTTGTTTAACCCATTTCTAATAATCTGTGTGTCACCACAAGTTGTGGCTTACCGGGAAAGATTCAGTGTGTCTGACCTGGCAGCTTTATGGCCGGCGGCTCTCTCTAACTCTGTCCCCTTTCCAGTATTCTGTTTTCTTTTCCCTGTCTATCTAAGTTCTGCCCTATCAAAAGGCCAAGGCAGTTTCTTTATTAACCAATAAAAGCAACCCAAATACAGAAGGACCCTCCTACACCAGTCAGTCACTGTTGTTTTCTTTCAAATGCTTTTCCCCCTTGGAAGTCATATTAGGAGCTCACAGAGACTGAAGCAGCATGCACAGGGCCCCCATGGGTCTGCTCAGATTATATATCATGGCTTCCAATTTAGTTTCCTACATGGGATTCCGGAGTGTGCGAGTGAGTGGGTTCTTGATTCTTACTCCTTGTCTTGGGCTCTTTTCCATTGTCCAACTTAGGTATGATAGTCTTGTTTTATCTTATTATATTTTGTTGTTATTTTATGAATGAATGAATGAGTGAATGAATGAATGAATGAAAATCTAGCCACTAGGGTAAAAGTTAATGGCTGAACTGTCATTTATACTTGGGTTTCTGTTTGTGTTTTGAGAAAGAACTTAAAGTTTGGGTGAGCATGAAGAAGGAAAAGATCTGGAAGGACTTGGGAGAAGGGAGGAAGATCATCAAATATATTTAAAGTTAAAAGCTGTTTCAAAATACAAAAAATATAATAAAAAATAAAGTCATATTAGCTGTCCTTAGGCAGACATCTGCCCACATAGAAAGCTAATTGATGAAAAGGCGGTGCTTCAATGACTTCTCGTTATTGATATTAATCTCCCATTCATAGAACTTATGTTTTAAGATCGACTTTGCCTTTACTTTTAAGAACATTAATCTCATAAATGTATTTTAGGTCAGTTATAGTGATAAGCCTGTAAGAACTCAGGAGGTTGAGGCAGGAGGATCATTTTATCTTTCTAGGTTAAAAGACTAGCCTAGACTTCATAGTGAGTTCCAGGACAGCCTATAGAATTAGGGGCGTGGGGGAAGGGGGAGAGGCAGCCACACTGGTTTCCAGGTTTGAGATAACAGTCATGGAAGAAAGTTCTAGAGAATATACAGGAGCAATTAGCATTCACTCTGCTCAAAGTCACTGTGAACCAATTAGAAAGGTAAATTCAAGGGTTGACAATCATCATCAGAAAACAAACTGTGTATGTTTTGCTTTACTGTTCCCTGGAATTCAAGCAGTATCAAGGGCATTTTTAACAGGCAATGCATTCTTGGTAAGAAGGACATTAAAGCCAAGTAGCAGACACATGCTAATCCCAATTCAGCTACTGAGTTTCTGGTCTCTGCCAAGTGACCTTTTCTGTCTGAATGCTGGTTTCAGCTTGAGGGGTGATGTTGTGAGGATTCCGTGGCATAGTACATGCTCAGTAAAGTGTTCATTCTCCTTCAACCCCCATCCCTAGCACATGTCTACTTTTTCATTTAGTTTATAAAGAAACATTTCTGCTTGAAGATTAGAAAACAGAGCCATAATGATAAAAAAAAACTTTTTATCTTTCCAGTGCAAGACTGGATGAAAAAACAGCCACATAAAAACCTGAAGAGTTTCATTAATAGATGTGAAAAGGAAATATCAGACCATGTTTTAAGATTGTGAATAGAATAGTAGAAATAAAAAAAAATCACTTCAATGGAGAAATTTAGCTACTATCCTTCTCTTTCCCACTCAGACTAAAAAACTAACTTTAACTGTGTGTATCATTGTAGGAGCAGTCTCTCTCTCTCTCCCTCTCTTTCTGTCTCTCTCTCTTCCTCTCTTTCTCTCTCTAGAAACTTTATAATGCAACATATTGGTAAAGTTTCCAAGTGAGAATTGTTTGGCTTCTTTTCTCATTCCTAATTGGAATTCTAGACACTGCTGCCATTGCTATGATCTCCACCTATCACTCAGCACAGAACTGTGATTTCATATAAGTTGTGCATGATGTGAGACCACATGTATTGTATTCTCAAAAATTACTTCCTTGCCATGGGAATAAAATGATGGCTCACTTACTAAACTTTCAAAATTTCTACAGGAACAGCACTCCTACTAGGAAAACATCTTGGTAAAGGAAGCTGGTGAAAAGTGAAATCGAGGAAAGCTGAAAAAGACTATTTCAGTGTCTATGATTCATTCTAGGCTCTTTGCAATGCCATTTGTTTCTTGATTTCTGTAGACTGTTATTTTTAATGCAAAGACTTCATTACCAAATAACTGTCTGATGTCGTGTGAGAATGCACTTACCAACAAGTCCTTAGTGTTCAGCTCTACTGAAGAATAGCTCTATCCATACAAATGTGTCCTATGTCAGGCCAATGTCAGGACAGGAAACTGTACCCTCATAATGCCTCTGTGAAGGACAGGAGTAGAAACCCTAAAGTAAACCCCTAACTTCTAAAGAAACCAGTAGTAATCATTTCCACTACTTTCTTACAATTTTCTTTTCTCTCTTAAATTCTTAGATATAAGTCAGATGGACAGTGGTGGCGCATGCCTTTAATTCCAGGACTTTGGGGGCAGGGGCAGAGGCAGGTGGATCTCTATGAGATGGAGGCCAGCCTGGTCTACAGAGTGAGTTTCAGGACAACCAGGGCTACACAGAGAAACCCTGATCTTGAAAAACAAAACACAAAATTATTAGATATATAAAAATAGAAAATAAAAATATAAAAATTTCCAAATTATTAGGCCAAGAGTCCGTTACTACTTCAAAACTCATAGTTTTAAGGGTTTGAATTGTAATCGCCAGAAATGTTATTAACATTTACTCATGATTCTATACTTGTGAGAATATTCATGATTCTATACTTCCCAGGTTTTCTCTCACCCTTTTCTGGAATTTAATCCTGGACATTTTAAAACTGGTGGTAAAAACATCCAAGTGAATTAACTTTTTAAACTAGCATCTATAGGAAAGAGGCTCATTAACCAGATGTGCTGGTCTGGTTTCCTCTTCTAGCAAGAATTCACGTGAGAAACTAAGTTCAAATGAGAGACTAGCTCAATATCACTCAGTTATGTTCTACTGTATCATATTTTTATTTAGTTTTAAACAAAGCATTTGTTATAATTCAAACATTCAACTGAGAAAAGGAAGTTTCATGCAACTAAATAGAAAGAATGTTTATGAAGGCTCTAGAGAACTGGAGTCAGTACTACTACTTAAAGAAGAATGTTTGGCGTAGCATAACGATGAGTCTTTAAGAAAGAAAATGTAAAAATAATTGGAAAGGAATAGAGTGTGGTACAAACCGCTGTTCTGTTTGAGCTAGAAGCCAAGAGAATGCAAACACCATTTCTATTCTAATGTGTTTTTCTGTGCTGTATTTTTTTATAATTAAAGAAGTTAAACAAGAAGGAAAATATATTCCCCTCAAAGGTTGTTTAAAAACAATTTCTCTGTGGAACTATGATCCCAGTTAATGATATAAATATGTCACTACCTATAGGTATCCCTGATTCACTTTTTCATCTTTGTATGTCTAGGATAACATGAGAATCAATAACTATGATTAACAATGACCTTGAAATCTAACTATAGGCTCCTTTACAGAACTAGAAACAAGTTTGAAATAGATTCTTTTGCTTGCTTTTTTTCTAGTGATTACTATGAATTGTACTTCAAATTTTCAAAATTTTATGTACTCATATTTTTACTCAAGAAATAAATATATGAATATAATGAGTATAGAGTAAAATGACAGATGGGATATCCAGAGAGACAGATACATAGGTATGTAGATAACTGATGGGTGAGCAAATAGATAGATGATGGATGGATGGATGGATGGATGGATGGATGGATGGATGGATGGACAGATGGGTAGATGGACAGACTGATGAAAACTCAATTTTTCTTCATGAGAAACCCCAGTTTCATTTGTCACATTCTTGTAAGACTTTAGTTTCAAGTAGTTCTTTGCTGTTGCCATTCCCCCACAATCACGCTCAACTTCCGGAGCACACATTGCCACAGGCCTCTTCAAACAGAACCAATTTAAAATTTAAACATATAACGAGTGATTCAGCTTTTCCTTTAATAACAGGCTGACAGCCCATGGGTTGTAAGAAATTCTGAGAACAACAGGAGTGTTGTTAGATTTACCTAATTCCTGTTTCTTTCACATCATTCCAACCATTCTTTGAGCCAGGAAGCTAAAGAAGAGGCCACTGCCACTTCCTAAATTTCACAAAATCAGCCATAGAGGCAGAAGAAATTACCATGCTGTTTTTTTAATAGACCTCTGATGCTTTTAATCTGTGTGATTACAGGTTCCTCCCTAACCTACAAATCCCAGCAGTGCATTGTAAATAGTGTTAGAGAATATGTTCATTGGCTGAACTTTAGGCTCTGTCCACTCTTCTGAAGAAAAGGATGCTTATCTGGAGGCAATGTGGTCCTCATTGGTAAAGGGTTAAATGCAAATTATGCAAACAATGCTAGTTCATTTGCTCCTCTCTTCATTCTGGGGACAGCTTTTTGTGCTGCTGGTTTTCTTCTCCTCCAATTGAGAGATTAACCTGGCCTCAATTGAAATGGCAGTCCATATCATACCTTTCCTTGGGCTCACAGCATGGCTAATAACAGCTGGGGCCGGCCAAGCAGGCCTCTTTATTTTTCCTGTATTGTTCCAGACTCTGAGCCCGTGAACCTTCAGCATGTTATGTACTTAACCATGGTCAGGTTGATGTCGTTATTTTCTGATTGTCCGGGAGCTCCTGGGGTACTGGCCCATATTGAGAGCAGAGGGCTAGCGTGCTCTTTGTAGGGTAACCTTTGAAAAGGAAGCCTGGCGCCCACCTGCATGCTTAGCCTAGAGCTGCGACTTTGCTCTAGGCCAATTGGTATGCTTCAAAACACATATTAGCACCACTTGCGCTAGCTAGCTCATCTTGCCTTTCCATTTTCACTTGGTCTCCTTAGATAAACCTTCTCTGTGCCACAAGGAAATGTTTGACTGAGAAAAAAATTTTAAAGATCATTGGGAGAAGATCCAGTAAGCCTGGGTCACTGTGCTTTGTCTACAGCTAAGTGTAGCTCCCCTATACCCTCTTTTTAATATTTCTCCTACCTTGCTTGTGCGTGTGCATCTAACTAGTCAGATTAGGAAGCCTGTGGCCGACAGAAGTAGGGAACAGGAGCCCAAAATGGCCTGAACAGTGGAGCCAAGTACTTCACTGCATGAACACCCTTACACTCAGCTTTTACAGTCCCTATAAAAATTGGTCTACTTGTTATCAGTTCAGACAGGAAAGCAAGCAACAGCCCTTGATTGCCTCGGGCTTTGATGTAAGCACCCCTGACTATTTCTGTTTAAACTCTAGCGGATGGAAGACACCTATAAAGATATTAATTAGCTCCAGTTGTCACCAGATGTGGTTCACATTTTCTGAGCCAGCTCTGAAATACTGGAATTTTTATTAGGCAAGGTAATGTTTATGGCTCTCATTAAAGTCCAAGTCATAAAAGGCGGAAGATGAGATTGGTGGAAACTGATTGTTTACCAACTTCCAAAAATAAAAAAAAATGAAATAAAGAATAAAAATTTAAAAATCCCAAGTTTTAGGTTGGAGTGGCGTGCTAACTTTGAGAGACTTGGCAAGAGTCTCCTACTGTTAACATTAAGAGAAAAACCTTTGGAGTTATACTCCATGAAATGACTGGTTTGTGTCAGATTTATGTTGCGTTTCCATGCTTAATTATAGTAATGTCAGCCACACAACACTGTATCATCCAAAGAGAAAGAATCAGTACTAATTGTTAGTAGATTGGAAGCTAACTTGTGGGATACAAGATGACAAAGGAAGGGATTGACTGTTTATTCAAAATACATGAGCAGTACTTCTCAACTGACAAGGCAAAGGACCCAGTAATATCTCTTAAACACGTATCTCCCCTTCCTTGCTATTTTAATATAATGTCTTTATAATTTGGAAAATGCTTACGCTAATTTTTCTCTAAGATGGAAGAAATAATAATAGCTAAAACCTGCTCAGACCTGCTAGCCCATTTGGAAAGAAGAAATCCTTCATCTAAGGACAAAATAGATGTCGAGTTTCCTTCTAAATCTCCATTGACCTCCTTTCTGAATCTGTCCCCCACCCCACCCCCATCAAACCTATACACATAACAATACAGGCCCCATTCTTCCTAGGGTCCCCATTATGAGGTGTGATCTGGGGGTCCCCAGATGGAGTCTATCTTCAGTTGGAAGTCCTCAGATGACTCCCTCAGTGCTTCCAATTTAGAGTTTCATAAGATCTTTGGAGATTTTAAATGATATTCAGAAATATGCTTATGCATTTTCAAAAGATTCCTTTTTTCCCATCTGAACTCCTTTAACAAAGGTATTACACTAAGGACAAAAGCTGTCCAATTTTTTCCAACCTTTTGGTTCTTTCTAAAACACAGTCATTTTGTTAGACATTGAAAATGTCTTGATTTAGTTGTCTTGCTATTTTGGGCCTGTCCTGCCCCCTGCAGTGGTAATAAGGATGGGGGTTCCTGCTGGGCCCTGAAGAATACCATTTCACGGCCGCCACAGAGCTGGCGGCTTTTATTTATGGAGCCAAGAAAATGAATGGGTATTAGTGTCCAAACATTTCAACATGCTCCCGCGGCCATGCACAAAAGGGACTGATTTGCAGCAAATTTCCACTTATTTTCCAAAAGTATTTACCTTGCCAGAGCTTGGCTGATCACTATAATGGCATATCTGAGGGGGAAAATGACCATTTTAGAAATATATATATATATATATATATATATATATATATATATATATATATATATCTTAAAAGAGCTCTACTTCTTCTGAATAAAGATAATACTTTGGTTTCCTAGTATTCTATGGATATATGGATGAATCTAAGGGCCAGAGTCTATACACTGCTGATGTTTTAAACATGAAAAGAACCAACACAGCCCAGACAAAGAGAGTTCACATGGGCAGACAGATTGTACCTAAAACAGCATGCCACAAGTGCCCCAGACCATCTTTGGGCATGCCCCAAGAGTAATGCAAGCACTGTGAGGTGCAGATTTGGGGCTAGAGATGAAGGGCTACCAGGCCCTTTAGCTGTGATGCTAATAGACTTCAGACAAGCTTATTGATGGGTCTTGTGGACGATGCTATGAAATAATGTTTCCTACTTGCAGTAAAGCAAGTCACACAGTCAAAACTACTAATTGAGCTCCTACTATGTGCTATGTATTCAAGATCTGCCTCAGTGAGAGATGTTGCAAACAACCTTCAACCTGGCATTGCATGTTCTCTATGAAGGGTGTTAACCATCTCAAGGCCAAACAGATAGTCCGCAGACTTCTTCATTGTTTCTCTAGTTCTGTCTCTTAAGCAGTTTGCAGTATTTTATTTATAGGCATTAGCTCTTCATTGCTCCCATTCTATGTAGTCTTCTAGAAGCACCCAGCAACTGGATGGCATCACATGCACAAAAAGCCACCAGACATCCATACAGTTCAGTTTGGGTTTGTATTGGTTCTCCTATTCATTTTAGGATAATATATATGGTTCCATGCATTAACTGACACCTCAGCTTCATTTGAGTCTCTCACTATACAGGTTTTCTGAACTGTCACCCACAACAACACTTGACATTCTGCTGTCTGTCACTGTAAACCATAGCTTCATTTCCCTTCCGTACATATTTTAACATCTCAAACATGTGCTGGCATCATATCTCTATTGAATCAATACATTCATATTTTAAAAATATCATGGATTTATCTGCTTTAAAGAGAAGAAACACAGCAACGCCATGCATGAGTTCTTGATATCTTTTGTACTACACATAGCTTTGAAAGACCTCCACAGTCCAATCCTATCCAGATTCACTCAGTCGCCTAGAACTCTCTTCACATATTTACAGATGAAATCTTTGAAAATGCACTAATATTTTGGTTTAGAAAGGTTTTTAATCTTAACTGTATTACCAGCAATATGATATCAGAAGTGAAAGACTGGACAAAATAAAGCAATCAACTGTTCAAATATGGGAACTCTTTACACTTCCCTAACCTGTATCTTTTCCAAGAATTATTCTCCCTAAAACTAGGTTTCTGTTTCCCTGTGTGCCTCTTTGTTTGGAGTATATTATGTGTGCCCATTTTGTTAGAACTAGTTTTATGGTATAGCATTACATAAATCACAATTACACACTGGTTTACATGAGCTAACTCCTTTTTTTTTTTTTTTTTTTTGGTTTTTCAAGACAGGGTTTCTCTGTAGCTTTGGAGCCTGTCCTGGAACTAGCTCTTGTAGACCAGGCTGGCCTCAAACTCAGAGAGATCCGCTTGCCTCTGCCTCCCAAGTGCTGGGATTAAAGGCTTGCGCCACCACCGTCCAGCTCATGAGCTAACTCTTTAGGTATAATAAAAGCTAAAAAGTATTCCACAGGATATTTTGCTGAAATAACTTGAGATTCTAAAGTGTTCCTGACAAGTCCAATATAGGGCATCATTGATTCTGAATTCTCAGCACTTTAACCACTCTCAAATTAGTCAGCATAAACCTATGACATAGGTGGCCTCTCCCTCTCCTTTTTGGTGTTTTGAGATAAGGTCACATATAGTCCAGGGAGACCTATTTAAGTTCCTTATGTAACCAAGGTTAGATTCCTGATCTTCTTGCCTCCACCTTCTGAGTGCCAAGATTCCAGGAGAATGAAATCATACAAAACAGGTATATTTATCTTTGCAAACAAATCTCCCCACAGGTTCCAATTCTAAAATGTTGAACTTTAAATTTGACTAAGATCAGGTTAGATGAGGCAAGTTTATTATGCATTGTAATAACTTTTATAATCATTGATTGTAACAGAAGTAAGACTAATATTCCTATTAACATGCGATCATGAAAATGTCCACATCTGATAAACTTTGAAAGACTGGCATGAATTTCATCTTGAACTTGAATCCCAGACTGAGAAGATCCCCAAACCTCTAACCAGAAGGTCATTAGAAAGCTAAATAGTGAGTTCTGGAAAGACCAAAAGAAAGAAAGAAAGGAAGGAAGGAAGGAAGGAAGGAAGGAAGGAAGGAAGAAAGAAAGAAAGAAAGAAAGAAAGAAAGAAAGAAAGAAAGAAAGAAAGAAAGAAAGGAAAAGAAATTGTTGAGAAAAAATTTAATGTTCAACACTGGGTCTAGAGGGATGGCTCAATGATTAAGCAAACTCTTCCAAAGGACCTGAAATAATTTATACAGGATTATCCAATAACAGGAAATAATGCCTCCCTGATGAAATAAAAGATTCAATACCAATTATGGTGTACCTCTTTCAAATTTTTGTTGAATAGGGATCCATAGACTCCCCCAAATATTATGGACCATTGTCATTGCCCTAGTTTTCTTTCTATTGCTATGATAAAAACCATAACTAAAAGTATATTGGGAGGACAGGGTTTATTTGGCTCAGTACATCCTGGAGGAAAATCACAGGAGCAACTGAAGAGAGAAATGTGAAGGCAGGAACTGAAACAGAAACCTTGGAGAAATGCTGCCTACTTGCTTGCTTTCCATTTCATGCTCAGCTTGCTTTATTATATAGCCCATTGCTTGATTAGCCTGTGTTCTTACACAACCTAGGACCTCCTGCTCATGGATAACAATGACCACAGTGGGCTGGGCCTTCCCACATCAATCATTAATCAAGAAAACGCCACCCACAGGATTGCCTACCAGTCAACCTGACAAAGGCAATTTCTTATCTGAGGTCCCCTCTTCTTAGATAACACTAGCAAGTTGATGAAAAATTGACTAACAGAGCAGCACTCTTGGCTATGCTCTAGATCTTGATGGTAAAACTCAATTGCTGAAGATGCCACATATTTATAGTGCAGAATATGGAGAAATCAAGCTCGTATGGACCTGGAAGCCTCATCCTCATTAACTAACTTCATGATATTGGAAGATGTTATGCTTGCTACCAGGGTAGAAAAGTGACAAACAGTTATTTTGTACCCAGTTGTGAACCTTGCCAGCTACAGGAATTTCTTTCCTTGCAAGGCAGGTCCATCAGTACAATAGTGGCGCGAGTGTTATGGGAGCAACATCCAGAGTTCACACATGAGTGAAAGCTCCACACCAAATAAATAAATAAATCGATCAGATAGTTCCTTGAGTGTGAGTGGATCTAATCTAGATAGGGGGAGGGCATGGGAGAGAAAGGACACTGGAGAAAATACAATCAGTGAGCAGTGACTTTATAGACTACTGTTTATTCTTTCCTAATTATTTCTTTTTACTGTTTCATTCAACAGCTCAAAGCCAGCATTGCCAGTCTTCTTGGTCATCATTTTGTTCATGCTTGCATGCCAGAATGAATTGGAGGGCTATCTGGAAAGCACCCACTAATGAAACATTTCTACTTTCTGTTCAGATATGTTTATCAATTTTGCCAAGTGGGTTTTCTTTTTGATGAATCTAGAAAATGGCTGCTTTATGGTTTTATGTCTCTTGCTACACCATGAGGAATGTCATCTTGTCATTTTCCCAAGTCATGAATATGAACTTCTGCTTTATTATTTTACAGTTTTATAAAGAATTTTCAACTCACTACTACCATAAATCTCAACCTGTGACTAAGTCAACCTCAATTCATATTGTGATTCTATGGATGAGTATTTCCAATACTATTTCTAGAGTGATAGTGTTAGGGCTGTTTGTCACGACTAAGTTTGTAAGAATTTAACATGACCAGAGCTTTCAGCTAACACATTAGATCAGCATCAATATGCAAATGATTGCATTTACTTTTTTGGAAGTGCAGGGTTCTGGAGCCAGGCAGCCTATGGTTTGCTATGACTATGTTAGCACCAGGAGAAAAGTCCAGAGCCCTGTCAAAGAGGAAGGTGCTACACAGTTTAAGTAACTATCCAAGACAAATCACCTTGAAAACACAATGGCCTTCAGCTCACACCTGGAGTCTAAATGTAACTCCCATGCACCCTGTTGTGTTGATTTCACATTTCTTCATCTCTTTCAAGATATTCAGTTAAGAATCTAGTTGAATTCTGTAACTTCTATCACTGCAATGCTTACTACATTACTGTAGCTCCCTTTTGCTTATCTATCACTCTGCCTTTGTAAGCCAGTCAGTCACATTCTGTTCCTGAGCCAGTTTAGCCTTGTTAGTCAGATGGCTGCAATTCCCATCTCTGGCTGCTGCCATCTTACCTTGGTGAGTTTGAATAGTGGTGATGGGATTTAGTAATACTAAAGTAGATGCACATGCTTGGGAATGGGAAAGAGGCATTTAAATCTACTGCTCCAAAGAAACAGAGTCTTAGGAATTCAAAGATTTATAAAACAAAGAATTGTGAGACCAAACAACAACAACAAACAAAAACAGAAATGCCTAGACTTTAAGATAATTCTGTCCAATACAACATTCTTCAATGGCAAAAATATTCATGGCTGCTCTGTCCAAAACAGCAATCCAAAATATTTCATAATTGCATTCTCGACACTGTAACTGTGACACCAAGTGCCAGCCTCTTAAATTTTATTTAACTTTAATTAATTAAATGTACATAATCATATATAACTAGTGGCTGTCACACTAGACTAACTTAAATAATCATACAAATGACACAAAAATTATATCTTGCAATGACTACTATGTAAGCATTATTAATAGGACAGGATGCCATAGAGATGAGGTATCACTATACAAAATGTGAGCATCAGGAATTTGGTGGATAAATAGGATGCATGCAGTGGGTGAGGGTGGTTACACACTTAGCCATCTTAAGCAGAAAGAACAATACGCAGCATTATGTGGATTTCTATTATTTCTATGTGGATTAAGTCTATTCACCTCATATAGGGAACCAACAACAGAAGAACGAAATGATTCCGTTATTGAACATGGAGATTCACAACCTATGCCCCAAGTCAGATCAAATTCCTGATCATCAATAAGCCGATTTAAAAAAAAGCCAAATTAGTGGAAAGTAGAAAAAATTCAATGTCACCACATTAGGAAGAGGGGCAAAGAATTCAATATCACCCTGCAATTCTGTCTTTTGAGTTCTGAAATAAGATCAAAAATTGAATAGAATAACAAGGATATGTACATCTGAGCAGACTTGAGTCAAGATGTGGCCACACCAACCATTATTTGGGTTTCAATATCATCCTGTAGGGTGGTCTGATAAGTTGTTAGAACTGTGTGAAGTCTCTTTATGGCAGACAAGTTCCCTATGGCTGGTACCTTTTCCACCTTTCTGCTTGAAATTCCTGGGAGAAGTTCCCATTTCTTTGGGATCCATTATTTCAATAGTTTGATAGTCACATCAAGAGACACGAGTGTCTCCTTAGAACATTTTCATTTTTTTCCAGTCCAGTTGCAATACTAACTAAGCATCACAGTGATTAAAACTGAATTCCTAGAGCTCTCTGTAGAACTTACAGGTAGCTCTGTGGCCTCATCTCCCTTGCCCAGTACACTGCTTTTATATCCCTGGAAAGAGATCTTGTGAATCCTGTAAATTTCAGGAGTTTTCTAAGCCTTGCAGCTATATTTACTTCTGGAGTCTTCTACCCTCCCAGAAGAATTGTTTAAATTCATAGAAAATAGCTACACAGCATTTTACTATAAAGGTGATTTTAACTGAGTTATGCCAGGACTCCTGGGACATGTCTGGGATGTCTGCTAAAGACATTCTGAACATTTCTGATCTTCTTACAAACATCTTAAGCAGTTGGCACTGAGCTAAGTAAAAGGCTTTCTTTGCTTCAGTCATCCAGAAGCTCTGCTTCATAATGGGTAGTTTCCAGGATCTTTTACGAGATGAACATCAGAAAAGCCATTCATCAGGGATTATCAGTCCTCAGTCAGAATACTTGGTACATCATCCTACCATGGATATTGCACACTCGACAGTCAGTTCTTATTGTGACAAGATAGTTTAAAGCTAAACGTGATATTCAGCAAAGAATGAAAATCCCCTCTTCTAGATTTTTATGCCTTTCTTCCAATTGCTGAAGCTTCGAACATTCATTGTCTTTAACTATGGCCATCATGAGTCTCATCTTCACTCCTTGCTCCTATCAATCTTGAGCAGCAGCTGTTTCACCCGGTGCCACATTGTTAAGAAGCTTCTAACTGAAAAACATCTAGAATTAAATCCTCATTATTTCATTTATTTTTTTGCCTGACTTGGGGATATTTAGTATCATTAAGACCCACTTCCTTAACACTAAACAGGGACCAGTGTCGCCTGCCTCAGAATGTAATACAGGTTTAAAAAAATCTATAATGGCAAGAAGCTTGATGACTAGCAAGAAAAAAAAAATACTGGTTCTTTTGTAAATTTGACCTTCTACTGTTAACTGCATCATGTTCTCTTATTAAGTATGGGACTGTATGGAAATGTAGTTCCAACTTCATGACCTAGTTTAGTGTTGTTCCTTCTTCTCTGCCACATTTGTCTTCCTAATTGCTGGCCTGGTATCACAATTTGAATGGCTAAAAGGCATCTCTAACCTTACTCCAAAATTGGGTTTCCCTAAGTCTTCCATATAATTATAAATATTCATTTAGTTTTAAGAAGAAAAAAAAGTAAAAATCACCTACTTCTCTCTTATCACATTTTAACTTAGGTTCATGGCAATTCTTTTCAGCTTGGCTTTCAGAACACTTTGTAAATACAGCCCCTTTGTTCCCATCTAATAGCTTGATGCAAACGTGGACCACAGTCAGACTCCTAAACTGGTTTCCTGATCCATCTCTTCCTCGTGCAGTCTATTGTCCACATAGAAGTCCAGAAGATATTCAGGAACATGGCTCACCTATGTCCTCCTCTTCCTTACAAACCTATGCTGCCTTTGCATCATATTTAAAGTAAATGCGTCTTTACGAGCTGCCAAAACTACAGGCATTGACCTTGACAGTTGCATTTCTATCTCTTTACCATTTCCTGCTTTGTGTTCTCCTGCACTGCTCCTGACATCACACACTTTCCTTTATTAAGCTTCAGTTTTCTACTTTGCAGTAATCATTACTTGGGAGCAATACAGAAATAAACCCTTTTGTTTATTATCTGCTTACTCTAATAGACTATAAGAGCAAAACTATGATTTGCATACCTTGGTGTTATGATTATTTAATATTGTCTATAGTAGGTAGCAGATGGTGACAAACATGCTGCAAATACATTGAAGGAATCATTCTCACAAACACTGGGCTTTCAAGGTCCAGGAAGGGAAGCTCTTTCAGTGTCTGCCTTTGACAAAATCTGATTTTCCTTCATTCCAGAATACCATCCACAAATTATCATTCTGTATCTATTCTAGAACATGAAAGAAATGAGAGTAAGTCTATATGTAATGCACAAGTTAGAAATAAGAATCTTTCTTTACCCATATTGTGATCCACTTTGCCTATGATAATGGATCTATCAATATTATCACAGTTTCAGTTTTATGAGTGTCTTAGCAAACATATGTTAGGACATAGACCTTCTGTCTTAGTTAGGGTTGTTATCTGTGTCAGGAAACAGCATGAACTAAGCAACTTGGGGAGGAAAGGATCTATTTGGCTTACACTTCCACATCATATAAGGAAGTCAGGATAGAAACCCAAACAGTGCAGGAATCTGAAGGCAGGAGCTGTTGCAGAGGGGTGCTGCCTGTTGGCTTACTCCCATGCCTGCTCAGCTTGTTTTCGTATATAACCCAGGACCATCATCAGACAGTGGCACCACCAAAAATGGGCTGAATCTTCCCACATCAATCACTAATTAAGAAAATGCTCTATAGTTTTGCCCATAGCCTAATCTTATGGAGACATTTTCTCAATTGAGGAGCCCTCATTTCAGATACATGTAGTTTGTGTCAAGTAGACATAAAACTAGTCAACACAAGCCGGGTGGTGGTGGCTCATGACATTAATCCCAGCACTTGGTAGTCGGATCTTTGTGAGTTCAAGGCCTGCCTGGTCTACGAGAAGTAGTTCCCGGATAGACTCCAAAGCTATAGAGAAACCCTGTCTCAAAAAACAGAGACCAAAAAGAAAAGAAAGAGAGAGAGAGAATGAGAAAGAAAGAAAGAAAGAAAGAAAGAAAGAAAGAAAGAAAGAAAGAAAGAAAGAAAGAAAGAAAGAAAATTAGTCAACATACAGGCCCATTAAATTCCAAACTTCCTCATTGTTTCGTGTAAGGTCATCTATACCCAAAAGTTGGATTTGGGGCCTGTCCTGCTATGTTCAGAGTAATTGTTCCGTCCTTCATATATGTAGAGGCTTATGCAGGCCTCTACAAAAATATAAAATCTCTTCATTCCCTAAACATTCTCAACATTTCATGGCTTTGTTCCTCATTGTTATTCATTTTGGCATACATGGTTCTAATGCCTCTTTTCTAAAGTCTCCTTTATTGAGAATAGAATCCATGAGCTACTTATCTTAACAGTCCCAGACTACTTGGCAAAAAACAATCCAGTACCTTAGTTAGCATTAGTAGATGCCTTTTTCACATTGATTTTAAGTTGGTATTTCCTATTCACCTACAAAGCCTAGGCTCCAGTCTTTCCATCTTCATACTGTTGGCTGGCTATCTCTGTGGTCGGTGAAGAAAAACACGAAAGGAAAGGAAGGTACACTTTAGAGTGCTCATGCAATAATGAAAACTATCACCTCTCAGTAAGCCTCAAACCAAGTGTACACGCAGATGCTATCCTGAGGGCCCTGTCTGAGGGCAGTGGCAATGCTCTTCTATGGCTAATCAATACCCCCACTCATGTCCCTTTTATCTTGGATCATTCCTCTTACTGGCATTACCAGATTAACATTATTAACAGTCCAGTTTAATAGCCTTCAGTCTAATAATTGAATGTAATTTTCTGTGCAAGATAATTCTCAACTTTTAAGGAAATGCCAGCTTTGCTAAATGACTGAAATTCCTCCCTCCACCTGGCTCTTCCTTGGGACATGATCCACACTTATTAAACGTGTTGTTCAAGGGCTCCTGTGCACTTTTTTAAAAAACAAAGGTCTGAGGTGTTACTTTCATAAGTTTTGGTCCTATACAAATTGGAGACAGGAGCAAGCTGGTAGAAAGCCCAAAGTTTTCTAAATGTAGATGAGCACAGATTAAGAAAGCAGTAATTAATTTCCTTTGACCTCAAGCTGAAATTCCTTTCTAGAGCTGTCATAAAGAGAAAGGGGCCAGAGAAGAGAAGTGAGACTGTGTAACAATGCAATTAAACCCTTGTAATGAGGTCGGGCCTTGGACTTGTTGCAACTGATATCATTATAGCAAATGAAAAGGCCCTATATAGATGGCAAGGTTTTCTCATTCTTTTTTTTTTCTTTTTACTCCATGTTTTTTTTCTTCTTTTTCTTCCGTTTAACTCTTTTCATACCAGATACACAATACTTTATGAAAAAAATATATAGGTTTTATATATGTGTGTATATAAATAGGCACATAGACGTGTGTTTTCACACATCTGCACACACACACACACACACACACACACATAAACACACACACAATCTTTTTCCGAAGAAGAATCCAGTTGACTCACGAACATGATCTTCGTGTGCAGTTCACAGAAGCATTAAAGAAGGCAGGAAAGCCCCAGGATTATGGCTCAACACATTTCAACTATCTCTTAAATTACACTGTGTCTGTTAATGTAAAGGTGTCTCCGATGAACTAAGGCCATGTGCTAGAATGTACGATTGCGGTCTTGAGTTTCCTACTAAACAGTTCTATGACCCTAGGTGGACCCGTGAGTGTGTCTGGGCCTCTATTGCCTTATTTTGTTGATGAGAATACTGGTCTGATGTGGGATGCTCTTCTGTATGCTGTGAATATGTTTTATTACCATTGGTTAATAATGAAGCTGCTTTGGCCTATGGCAGAGCAGAATATAGTTAGATGGGAAATCCAAACAGATACATGGAGAAAGAAGACAGAGTCAGAGAGATGCTAGCAGCTGCCGGAGAAGCAAGATCTGAGGTCACAAGCCATGAATCTAATGGTAAAATATAAAACAATAGAAATGGGTTTATTTAAATGTGAGGGCTAGTTAGAAATAAGCCTGAATTAATAGTCCAAACAATTATAGTTAATATTAAGCCTGAGAATATTATTTCATAAGCAGCTGAGGGGACTGGCAGGCAGGAGCGAAACCTGCAGTTACACTGGTCACTGTTTTTGTTTTGTGTTGTATGCCATATTTATTGAGATTAATTTATTCTAAGTTAGTGTCTTAGGAATTTGTCAGTCTTTTTCTCTACATATGTTTAAGGACAGCTATGTCTGTTTAAGACTTGAAGAGTTCTAATAGGGATTGCATTTCTTTGACTGAGAGCACAAAATTAGGGTGTATTTGGTTACTATAAAACTCACCTATAAATTCATTTTATTTTCTGATAAAATTACTTATATTTATTAATGCTTTCCTAGTTCTCATCATTCTAAAGAAGATGTAATTCTAGATTCATGTGCTCGACTTGTTCCAGAAATGTCTTCAGGTTAATGTAGTTGCAACCATACTGAAACACCAATGTTGGGACTCTGGTTTTAACCAAATTTCCTAATGTGCGTGCATATCATGAATGTTAGTAAAGTTTCACTTAGTCTTTATTTCTAACAGAATTTCTATTTCCCTATTTAGTTGTTCTCGGGGAAGTGTCTTTCCATATGCAGAATGTTATTTGGCTATATCTTTGTCCAGTCAGGAGGAATTATCAAGAGACAGGCGATTATATCAAGCATACGAACAGTTTCATAATTTGTTTTTCAGAGCAAAGTCTAGGAGCATAGTTCCAACGGATACATCTACAAAACACTACCACCTAAGACTCAAGAAACCTTGCAGAAGAATGGGCAGAAAGAAATGTAAGAACCAGAAAGTCAGGAAGTTTACTGTGAGGTTATGTTTCCCAGTAATATCATAAGCTACACCCTTAAAGTCTCAACATGACGTGCTAAACATGAGCTGAACAAGGATGATGCCAATGGACATGCAAACTGGATGAGGAAAAGCTTATGAAAACCTCAGTCCTAGCCAAAGAACTATTAGCAACTGAGAAAAGCTCTGACTGGGAATGGTGACCCTCCACAGGGAAGAACAGCCCAAGTTGTCAGCACTGAAAACATACGAAAGGAGCATACATGAGCTACACAGATTATATTTAGGAATATATGTGTATATAAGTACACAGATATGCAGGCAATAACAATGAATTTCTTAAAAAGGCCAAGAGTTTGAAGGACAGCAGAAGGAATACATGGAAGGGTTTGGAGAGAGGAATGGGAAGGAAGAAATATAATTATATTATAACCTTAAAAATAAAAATAAAAAGTTATACTAGACAAAAACCATTCACACTTACAGGTTTTCTTTTAATTGAAAGTATAGCTTTAGGCACACAGTCTCATCCTTGCTATAAAACAAATTAATACATTTTACTTATATTTTATTTTTCTGCTTATCACCTGTTTTCCCTCCCAGAGTCTGTTTCATTATACAGTGCTTTAACATAGCATTTTACTATTGAGCCAGAGAAAACTGCGTGCACAATTATTGCTTCATGAATGAATAAGTGTGATCCTCCGGGATGATAGTTTTTGGCCTCAGTTACACTTCACAGCTACCTGAAGAGGCTTTCAAAATCTAACTTGGTTCCTGCCCAAGAGCTGTTAGAAGTCTGTGAGGCTAAGTCTCTCTTGACTCCCCAAGGGACGCAATGTGAAGGAGACAGTTGCTGTCCAGAGGTTTACAGTGCGACATGTGTATCAAAGGTCTGCGGTATCACCTTCCCCAGAAAGCTGGCCGCAAATACAACCATTCAGGCAACATAGAGACACAATGCACGTGAATCTCCATCTTGACAAGTCAGCAGGTTAAACCTAAATGTGTGAGAAGGCCTGCCTTAAACGACTTTCTCACATTCTGCTTCTAAGCACTACTAAAACTGTGTGTTTGCATGAAAGAGACTTGTATTTCAAAATGTGTGTGTGTGTGTGTGTTTGTGTGCAGAGAGAGGGAGAGACAGATAGACAGAGAGAGAGAGAGAGAGAGAGAGAGAGAGAGAGAGAGAGACCTGCATGCATGCCCATGCAACACATGTCTGTTGCCTGGCACTGTAAAACACCAAAAGGTGGCATCAGACTCCTGAGAAATGGAGCTACAGATGGCTGTGAACTGACCCATGAGTTCTAGGAGTCAAACCAAGGTCCTCTGGAAGAGCAAAAAGTAATCTCAACAACTGAGCCATCTCTTGGACTGGGATTTACCTTCTTGATAAGTGATCAAGAAGGAAACAGGTTGACAATATCCAAACAAAAGTTGCCTTTGCCAGCCAGATGCGATCCAACCATACCTCTGGTGAGGAGAAGAAATGCCAACATGTGATTTCCAAGTTAGAATTCTTGGAACTTTCCATAGACAACAAAGTAGAATCAGAGCTAGAAACAGCAATGCAGATCCAATGCACAAAAAGGAAGGCGTCCAGCGACTATGAGAGTTGCTACCAAATAAGGAGCAGTGAGGAAGCCAGCTGTGGGCAGAAATAAGACAGGCCAATTCCAGGGGCTGTAAATGAATCAAGAGTTCTCAGTTCAAGGAGCTCTGGCAGAAATGAGCTGTGGGACTTACAGAGTCTGGTCCTGGTCTGGGGATAGCTGTTCTTTCTAACCCTACAAGTAGTGAGAAGACCGAATGTGGCGGAGTTTGTGAAGAGCTTACCATCATGCCTGGCTCACAGGACCATCTCAAGACAAGGAAGCTGCACTCATTAATATCGTAAATCACTTTCCAAGCATGTAGGACTGAAAGAAACTCAAAAAGTGGAGGTAATGTATATGAAGTTTTATTTTGTCTCTGCACGCCCGTCCAAAGCAACTGAAAGAGAAATTAATATTCCTGGGGATATTCTTGGGGCAACTAATTTCCAAGATGACCACATCAAAGCTTCAAATTCCACTTGTTCTATTCCCATCAAGAAGCCAGACTGCACTGTCCCCATCCAAACAGGTTGACAGACTGGTGACTTTGATGTAAATGACATATTGTGATTTCCAAAGCTAGATTCTTTGAAATGACTGGAGAAGACATTGGGCAAGTTGGAGAAATGGCACAAAATGACTGTGTATCAACATTCTGGCCGCCTCCAACTGAGGCAACATTGACAGCCAGCATCTACCTCCAGCTTGTAAATGGCTAAGCTACAGTCCACAGTCTCAGAGACACCTTCCACCTCTGAGCCTATTTGCTCTCAGGGAGCCTGCCCTGCTCTTCCTTGTGCCCTTTCAGAATCCCTGACCAACAGAATCCACTGTTCCTTTCTGTCATGAAGCTTGGTCACTTCGATGCATAGCAGTAGATAACTAGAACACTGAACAAACTTCACAATGTTGCCTCACCTGACACAGAGCCAGGGCCTACTGCCTGCGCATAACCAAGCCAACATTCTAGCAGTTTATGCAAAAAGGTGAAGTTTTTCTGTGAGGTTGGCTGTCAAAAGGAGCAAGAGTTGTATTAAAAAAAAGAGTCAAATTTGTAGCCCTGAGTTGTAAGTCGAGGGAAAGTTGAAAGGAAGGTTAAGGAGAACATGTTGTTGGTGTGAGGAGAGAGACGTGAGGGGCAGAGACATTCCTGTGCAGTGTAAACAGTCAGCATGCTTCTTTACAGTCATGTGCTTCTTTCCTGCATGGGTTATGTTCCATGTAGGACATTCTGAAACTTTTAAGGTCAAAGGGCCATTGACAGACCACGGTGACTTCTATGCAAACACACTCCTGAAAAGTCATCTGCAAACTGCCTTGCATGGAGTTTGTAGTCCTTTCCTGAAAAACACAGCTTACTTTAAGTGCTTTCTTACTCATGAATCTGTGCCCAGGCATATCCATATCTTAGCCATGTTCATTCAACAGGACTCAAGATTCCTACAGTCTCAGTCTTAATAGCTCTCTCTATCCTGTCCCTGAACAATAATTTCTTAGAGGGAACAATCAAAACAACATTTGGCTGCCTATAACAGAAACTCAAGAACAACCACAAGGAGCATTTATTTGCATTAACTCATCCAGGAAGATGTAACCCAAGGATGCTGTATTATCTCTTCGAGACCATTTGATCCAAGCAACTTCTATCTCTCCATTCAATGACTCTATGGTATCTCTTTCATCTTCATGTTTGTAGGATTGCTGCTGTACCATATGGGTTTAGCCATGACCTCAGCCAAGGAAAATAAGAGAAAGGATCAAAGGCAAAAGGCCTCTCACATCTGGCCCTTTATGTTTGACAATAACTTCCTTGGGAATACCACCAACTGATTTCAGCTCATACTTCTTGACCAAAACAGATGTAGCCTCTCTCAGATTTGAGGAAGCAGGAGGAATTAGTTTCTCAAGTGAATATATTTTAACCCTGAGCAAAATTAGAGTAACTTGTAAGGGATGACTAACAGGTAGATGATACCACAGAACACAGACTGGGTCTTTAAAACTTCAAAGTTAATAAAAGCATCCCTTGACTAGTTGCACATTCTGAAAGATGGCCATAATGCTTCTTAGTCTTTGTCCTCAGAAAATAGGAAGGACATTGTGATTTAGAGCAAAGATGAGAAGAAAACTGGGACCAAGGAATTGAAGGCTCAGATTGCCAGAAGGCTTTGCAGGATAGTTCTCCCCGTTGCCTGGATCTGCCCTTATTCTCCTCACCATTCTTATTCTCAATCAACGTTCTCAAGCACAGCTGTGGAATGTGTCAGAAACGCATTATTTAGATCCAGATAGCAAGAATCACTCTGAGCAGCTCAGGTTCTTCCTAGACCCAACCAGAAACAATATGCCCTGCAGTGCTGTAATCTACTGTTCAATAAGGTCTCGGCCTGATACGCACAGTGGGTGCCTCCATGATGTGTTTGGCTGTGGTGCATGCATGTGATCCTCATGAGTCTCCATGTACCTCATGCAGCTTTGCTGACCCCAGGATCAACAGCTCACAGTGACTTTGAGGTTTTTATTGTCCTTGCTGCTTATGTCTAGGCAGTAGACCCATGGTGCCCTATCCCAGCAGATTCTGGCAACATGGTCAAGGTGGTCATCAGTATTGTGACCCTGCTTCCCAGAGCCAAGCTTCCTCAGCTGAAGACTGAATATTATGAGGGCCCACATAAGGTTATTACAAAGAAAAGGTCAAGGTCATGTAAAAAACACCGATAATTTTTATGCATATTGCTTCCATGTTTTCCACTACCATGGGACAGGGTCTTGTACTCTGTAAAGATCTGTCACTTGTATTTGGTTTAATAAAAGACTGATTGGCCAGTAGCCAGGCAGAAAATATAGGTGGGGCAACCAGAATAAGATAATTCTGGGAAGAGGAAAGGCTCAGCCTGCAGTCGTCACACAAATACAGAGGAAGCAAGATGAGAATGCCTCACTGATAAAAGGTACCAAACTATGTGACTAACATAGACAAGAATAATCGGTTAACTTAAGATGTATGAGTTACTTAATAAGAAGCCTAAGCTATTGGCCAAACAATGTTGTAATTAATACAGTTTCTGTGTTATTATTTGGGTCTGGGTGGCCGGGAAATGATGAGCAGTCTCTGCCTACATTCCATCATTTGCCTCAAGCCATGACCCAAAGGTAAATACTAAGTCTGTAATGACCTTGGCTTTGTAGCTGCCAATGTTTTGTGCTGCTGAACTTCAAGATCTATAAGACCAATGCCTAGAAGCAGAGAATTCCAGACCCTTGGTAGTTCTGTCTGGAGAAGAAAGGAGGGCTTTTCTGTCTCAGGCTCCATGCTAGATTATTTCACTAACACACACACACACTTTTACACACACACACTTTTACACACACATGCTTCTATTTCCTTCCATGCTCTTTTCCTTCTCTCCTTTCTCTCCTTCCTTCCTCTCTTCTCCTCTCCTCCCTTCCTTTCTTTCTTCCTTCCTTCCTTTTTTCCTTTTTTCTTTGTTTTTATATCTCCTTCCTTCTTCCTTGCTTTTCTCCCTCCCCTCTCCTTTCCTCCCTGTCTTCTCCTTCATTCTCTCTCCCTTTACTTTTTTCAAGTTCCAAAAACAAAGGAGCTCTTACTTATTACCAGGTCAAGCCAAGGTCACTTCACATATTGACTGTGGGCCTACTAACATAATAAATTCCAAAACTAAGAGTCCCTGGATCTGTGACACACAGGCGTCATCTCATAAGGAAATTTGAATGGAATGCCTCTGAAAACAGCTAAACAGAATAATCAAAGTAAACAAGTCTCCCAGTCTTACTGAGATGATAACAGAAATATAAATACAAGGAATGTTTCAACTTACCAACCAGTGGGAGAATGACTAAAACGGGATGGTCAGAGTCCTGGGTGGGGCAGCTAAACTGTGCATTCACTCACACCACGTCCAGAGGACAAGCATTACATTTGGAGGCATGCTGGGTGACTTGCTATGCATCTGAACCTTGACTCACTCAGATCGCACCACAAGAGAACAGTCAGTACTTCCCAGAGATGTGCTGAAAGTCTTGCTATGATGACACTAAGATGGAAATGAGCAATAAAAGCACCTTCTATTTGGAAAATAAGTATCTTATCCAGTAATTATTTCTATGATTCTTTTTTTGGTTCAACAAGAAAGGACAAATATGCTGAGGGTTTTCTTTCCTATCTAAATTCACATAGCAGTGACTAAACATAAGCCCCCCCCATCTTAAAGCAGAAATCAAATTGTGTTTTAGGGAGAATGTTAGTTTTTATTTTAAGACTTTGTTCTCTGCCAAAGACTTATCTATTGAGGGATAATATAGTGCTATCTTAATTCCAAACCACAGTCCAAATAGCCAATGTGTATTGTCAGTCCCAAAGAACTTCGTCACCTTCAGTCTTTCTTCTTCATTGTATTGAAACTAGTTTGATATATGCTGTGATGGATGAAAAGCTGGTATTATGGCTATGAAGCTGTGTGTGCATCACTCCGTTTCCCATCTATGCTGCTTGAAAAATACAGAACATCATTGTTAGGAAAGCCTCGCCACACACACACTGGACTTGGAAGGAGCAAGCTCAAATTCCTTTCCCTTCTTCTTTACCACTGAGGTACTGTGTGCCCACATCAGGGAGTGGTCACAGTGGGCATCCTCCAGACAGCCTGGATTCAGAGAACACAAAAGGGGACAGGCAATGGCTGGAGCAGAGGTTGGGAAATCAAAGGCACAGCGATTCCAATGTGTACACAGTTCTAGGGACACCGTGAGTCCATTGGGCGAGTTGCTAAACATTATGTGTATTTTTACTTGCTGCTTGGTGAAACTCCAAGACCTTTTCAGGTATCACCTACTCCAAAAGCTTTTTGCATAATCTCCAGTTTGGATTAATGGAATCCACTCAGAACTCACCTGTTTGCCTTAGTTTTCTCCTTTTCTTCTAGCTATATCATGCTCTTATGATGTAGGAATAACATCACATTACAGGTCACTTCTACTAACCATGGATCGAATATTACAGCATTGTGAACATTGCACAGCACTGTGAATATTACAGCATTATGAATAAAAACTATATGATTATGCTGTGGTCAAACTTACAGTCTACTGAATAAAGCAAGCAAACAGCAATTAAGCAAATAAATTACAAACTAGATGCAGCTAGTGTAACATGATAGATTCAAACAGCCCTGTAGATAACCAATCATTATTCATATTATAATAGCAAGTCTTAATCACCAGGCTATATATTTCTTTATCCACACAAGCCGTAAACACATCTTCAAACAAGTGTTTTAAAAGACCAGTGGTCCTGTGCTGAAGATCTTCTGGCGACTATTGAGTCTCAGTCCCTGGTGGGACAACACTTGGGCTGTTCTTCCTGTGGATTTCATATTTCTCAGCTTCTATTCAGCTGTGTACAGGTCTCATAAAGGAAGAGGGGTTCCAACAGCAGGTTGAATGAAAGCTCTCCATCAGAACAGCAACCAATGTATTATCTGAAGGGTTTAACACTTGCCCCCAATATCTTACAGGTTTCCTGGCTGTAATTCATATGCCCCATGTATTGCTTACCTCCATTGATTTCTCACTTGTTCATTATTTGAATCCGGTACTTTGCTCTGTTTTTCCACCCGTATTTCCCTACCCTTCTTATTCCCAATTGATTTTTTTAAATTTTCTTTTTTAATATTCTCTATCTATTTTCATCCATGAATTTCATTCCATCTCAAAGACTATTTGAACTCTCTCTTATCCATTATTTCATTAGCATTTCCCTCTGGTTGTTCTGCATTCTCTCATATGATTTAGACTTAGGGCCCAGTTAGTAAGTGCTTACAATGCAAAAAATTTAATGAAGATTAAACTTTCATAAAAGCATATAATACAGTAATACTTAATATTAGATGCAAAATAGCTGACCCTTTAATGTCATTGCTTAATTTAAAACACTAAGTAAATAAATGGTCTTAAATTTCTATCATCTTTGTTACAATCACTATCTTCTGGCCTGTCTCAGAGTTAATAAAAACATTTAGAAATTATCACGACCCTCTTGTTCTCGCTAGCAGTTCTGCCTTCAATGCCTAGATAGTCATTCTCAACTCTTAATGACATAGTAGCATCATCTAACTAAGGACCTAGGACCATTCTCCACACTGAATGTATTTGCACGAGACTACAGCAGTAGTATTTTTGCAGAATTTCTCCCAGGTGACCCTAACATGAAGCCAGGAAGAAAACTAAACATACCAAACTCGATAAATCTTGTAAAAGTACATGAAAGAATCAAAATGTCTTGAATACATGGCCTGTGAGCACTGTGGAGGAGAAAACTGTGAATGAGATGGGTTATCCTTACATATTTTTTTTCATTTTCTAGGGTTTTGAGTTCTAATGAACACCAGTTTCTAGAGACAGTCGTGCTCTTGCCTAGTATGCACGAGGTCTTAGGTTCCCAATGCTGGGAAGAGAATACCTTACCTGTAAGTGTAACTCTCATGTGCAAACCATGCAACCCAAAGCCCATGCATCCGACTACTTCCCTCATCTAGACACTCATCTGTCTGTCTGTCTGTTCTGCTCTGCTGTAATCACTCCAGATAGTAGTTGACCAGGGTCAAGCTTATGCCCCAGCCTCACCAAAATTACTGAGACTAGCTAATTCTAAGTTTGACTACCTTGCTTCACTCACATTTTCCATGAAAACCAAAACAGAGACTCTTGCCACTCTTGTCTCCTCCCTTCCTCCTGGCCCAGCCACAGTTTCCTCCTAAGGCCCAACATGGCCTGCTGGGACCCCTGTAGTGAAGAATCTGTAATAACAAAAATACTTTCTCCACGACTGTCACATCTGTGTCTGCACATCACACATAATACTAGAATCCAATTATCTTAGCATTTTTAACTCTTTTTATTTGTATGTGCATGTACATGCTTATATGTGTGCTGGTATGTGTACACATGTCCCTTGTGTGGGGGGAGGTCAGAGGTTGAGGTTGATGTTGGATGCCTTCCTCAATTGCTCTACATAATTGATTCAGAATCTCTCCCTGAACCTGGAGCTCACAAATTCAGCTAGACAGGGGTGGTCATCAAGTCTCATGGATCCTCTTTGTCTCTGCTTCAGTATTAATATTTGAGGTAGTGAAGGCTTCTCACTACGGGAACACTGACACTGATGCCTTAAGAAAGTGAAGGAAACAGTTCTGAGACAGAAAAACAAGAAGAAACAGGAAGATCTCTCCAATCTCTTGTCCTAGAACTGAGTAAGAACTCAGCTGCACAGAAGAGATAAGAGGAAGGTGAGCAACGACTGTGGCTGGGAAGGAAAACCCACTGCAGGAGCGCTCTGACCTTGCCCTGAAGAGGAAGGTACTTGGCAGCAGTTCAGCTTCTCATGTCTCACATGTATTTACTTATTGGGGTGGGGGGGGCGGAGTGACTGGAAGTCGGGGGACAATTTGCGAGTGTCAGTTTTCTCTCCTACCATGTGAGTTCCAGAAATTCAGAAATTGATTTTAGGCTTGTTGGCAAAATGCCTTTCCCACCGAACCATCTCACCTGCCCGACTTCCACTTTCTATGCAGAGCTCTAAGCTGGATGCCACCATATAAAATGGGGTGGGGGGAGACAAACAAAAGTTCCATAATTCTCTTTTTAAGTGTCTCTTTTCAAGATCTTCTAGAGATTGCAAACAAACCACCGTCTCAGAGACGATGGCAAAACAAAAGCAAGGCCACTTAATGTAGTTCGCACTCTCTGCCTCAGACATTCGTTTGAGAACACGGGAACTGCTCTGGGCAAAGGCTGCCCTGGCCCACTTTTATTCCTACTCTCACTGTCTGAGCTCTTCGCTTTTACTACTTGAAGGACTGCAAATTCTTTTCCTCAAACCTGTATTTGACAGATTTATTTTGGTTTCCTTCCCTGGCAAAGCATTGTTTAGTTGCAAAAGTTCACTACTCTATTTTCATAGTTTTCGCTTACTATCACAAGCTTCTCTTCCCCAAACCTTGCCAGGAGTTGTATTTCAATATTAATATTGTAAGCCTTACCTGCTTCCCTTAGTATTTTTCAGATGAATTTTTGATCTCCCCGATCATTCCTGCTGATATGTTTCTATAAATATCTCAGAGATGATTTTTTTTTAATCCAGTCTGAGGTCCATTTTATGGTTGTTGGTTTGTTGTTGTCTAGAAAGCCCCATGTCTATGTGGCTTATAGGTCACCGAGAGTGCTCCTGCTGTGACACAACACTGTATACTCCCAGACTAAGCTTCCAGATACCTGCTGTGGTGGCTTCCCATTCCAGACAAGAGTAACGGAGGGGATAGTGTGGGACTAGAATCCAGGGTAGCAAGCATTTGGAGACTACTGCTCTGTAGTAAGAGGCGTGCGGGCTGCATCCCGCTGTTTATCTCCCGGCCGCTGGCTAGTTTATACCCGAAATAATTATATAGAAACTGTATTTATTTAATTATTGTCTGGCCCATTAGTTTTAGTTTTTTATTGGTTAACTCTCACATCTTGATTAACCCATTTTTATTAATGTGTATCGTCACTTGACTGTGGCTTACCGGCATGAGTTCGCTCCTCCATTCATTGCTACAGCCCGTGTTCAGATCTTTGCTCCTCCCTCTGCCCTCTGCCTGTCAAGGTCCCCACCCACCTGCTGCCATCGTTTTGTCCTCTTTCTTCCCCTCCTCTGCATCAATAACTAAAGTTGGAAGACAGAAGGTCCTCCCTGATGGGCCAGTGATTTTAGAGAGGGCCTGCTTAGCCTTGCCAGGTATCAGGTGGCCAGTTAAGTAGAATGTTTTAGAGAGCGGACAAAGAAGTTCTCAAACAAAAGTTCTTTCTGTCAGATGAGGAAAATATGGAACTTAGACTCCATAGAGACTCAAAGACTCTCTGAATTGCTTTAGGGGAAAAAAAACACTTTCTTTCCTCCATTTCTCTTGCTCTCCTTGAGTATAACCCCACAGATGCTTGTGGCCCCTGCTCTACTCTGTCCTTTAGGGTGGTTGGAAGGCAGGACTCTAGCTCAAGAGGATTTCTTCTGATGACCCCTCACCTCTCTCTGTACTGGATGTTCAGAATCTGTCTTGATGAAGTCATATAAATGGCACTATACTCCTTAGTCTCTGGGCTGACCCAGATTTTACACATTCCGGTTTGTGGGGGCTCAGAGATCTCAGACAATTCTTTAAAATTTTTCCTCTTAGTCTCTTCACATGTATAATTAGACTGAAGTGTGTTCTGCACAGCTTTGTTTTGAGATAAAATAATTAAATATAGAGGCTATGACTCCTGCCCAATTCAATGCTGCCTAAACCCTTAGAACCCACAGGTCCTAAGTTCTCTTTGGTAACAAACTAACTCTATTACCTAAACAAGTATCACATAAAAGAGACCTAGATTGTGATTGGGTTTAATTTTTAAAATAAAGATACTTTTCATTTCATGGAAACTACTTTAAAACTCCAAGCATCACATCTTATGGCAGAGAACCAGTGGTCAAGAGAATCAACTAAACAAATTGAGAAATATGGCTCAGCGGAAGAAGTTTTATTTGCTAAAAGGCTACTACTTAAAGATTTGTTTTTTGTTTTTATTTTTAAGTCAAGTCTTTAAAAAGAAGGAATTACTTCTTGGAATTTTAAACAGTTTGAAAATAAGATAAATAAATCTAGTCCAAGTGAGTTTTGCAGAGCTACTGGTAGAAAAAGACTAAGCACATTACAGAGGAAAGGCAGAAATTTGGACAGTATAATTACGTGGAGAATCGCGAGGCTGAAGAGACAGGTCTAGCCTGGTGGACAGTGAGCCCTTCCAGGCATGTCCAATTCTCAAGCACAGTCAGGAACCACCATAGCCTTTCTACCCGCAGATTGGCTGAGGAGCTGATAGGTTTGCCATTCTCAGCTTCTTTAAACCAGTGCTTCTAAATCCAAAGTTTTCACCAAAACAATCTTGCCTGATGGATGTCTTAGTCTAATTTTATATTTTAATCAATAAACAAACTAAAGGATTCCATTGGGGGGGGGAACCCTGCCTTATTCGTTTGTCAGTCGTTTGTCACTTGCAGGAATAGGAAAAGCAGTGACAGGGAGGAAGTTTACAGATTTTAAATAACTGCCTGGTTTTGTGCTAATCTTTGGACAACCCCAGTTTTCAAAGTTGTGTCACCGAGCAAGCAGCATCCTTCCTGATTGGCTGAAAGTAGCAATGGAATGGCAGGTGTCACTCAAATGCCTTGCAAGTTATTGTTAGTGGAGACATTAAATAATATATCAGAAGACTCTCTCCTTTGTGACTATGAAAATAGAAGCTACCTCACTGTTCACAACATTGCATGTGTGATGAGCTTGAGTGTGTCATCACAAGTGTGCCCTTCACCCTCATCAACTTTCAGTTCTTTCCCATTTCTAATGATAGAATAGTGCAGGTGTCTTCAGTCTGTGCTGATATTTTTTATGCTTCCCCAACATTTTCTTCCCTGCTATATCATGAGATCATGCAGTAACAAGCATTCTTCTGCTCAAATTTATATCAATTAGTTGAAGACAGTAATTCAATTGGACGACCCATTGGATTTTGAAAGACTCAGGACCATGTCAAAGTGACGACCTTTTTCCCTGTCTCTCAGCCAAGAGCAATTTTTTAACAAGGAACACTGGAAAGAAATTCTGGTTTAATAATTAGTTATTGATCATGACCGATGCCATGGTGAATACCATTGAATTAGTCAGGGACCAGGAAATAAGGACATAGATGTCTCTCGTCAAGATCATGTGTGTGTTTGGGAGTGGGGTGTAATCATAGAATGTAAACATAAGATATAACAAAATCTTTTTTAAAAATTATAAGATAGCTAATTACATGCATTCCATTCTCTCTTATGGAGGTTGTTTTTCAATTTCAGAATTGGAAGTAAAACTTAAACCTGCATAGATTGAAAGCTAAATTATCTCAAAAAATTATATTACTACAAAGCAACTGAATAGTAAGCTCGTGTTCAAGCACACTATAAAAGACCAAGGTGAGTTAAGCAGACTTGAAAAACAACATAAACCCTTTACAACAACACCATGCAAAGTTATTTTGATGAATTAACCCTGCTTTGGCCAGCACTTTTGCTTCATCAAGATACCATTAACCCCTGTGCCCTGAAATGCCCATTAGAAACAATTTGGATACATGCAGAAGGAGACCATAACAATTATAGACAGGAGCTTTAAAAGTATAATTGACTTTTTTCTGAGTGCTAATTTAGGCATCACTTTAGGGCTGAATAAAAATTCCACATATGAGCCACTTAATGGAAGGAGAAACTTCAAAGAATGGTTTTATTGTATTTTGAAGGGAAAACAAGGAGATATTTGCATTAGTTGCTCAATTTCTTCCTAGAATAGAAAAAAACTGAATATGTACAGCATGGTAACAAGAAAGTCAAGAACTCAAAGCTAGTTGGAAGATGGGTACACCCACTCTTACAGCTTAGAAGCAAAGATGAAGCCTCACAACAGCCCACACTTAATGAGGGTTTTTTTTCAGATGAAATCAGTCAGATTTATAATGAATGGATTAGTATAGAAATTGTTTTTAAAAGAATGCAATTTATTAAGGACCAGTTAAATGCATCAGTTGCCACACAAACATGAGGATGTAAATTTTGGTCTTTGGCAACCTTTGGAAATGATGTCATGTGCCTGTAACCCTGGTAGTAGAAAAGGCAGACATGGGTGGACTCCCAGAGCTAGCTGCCCAGCCAATCCAATCAATGGCTTCATTTTAGTGACAGATGTGTTCTCTCTCACATGAGGATCATAACTTCAAATTTTTAAAGTGGCATGTTTTAACTTGGCCAGACCTGAGTGGCAGAAAGGGACCGTCGTGGTAGAGGATTCTTAAAGAGAAAGGAGGAGAGTGGAACATGCGTACTATAGAAGGGGAAGGAGAGAATACTGGGAGTGGTGATGATTAAATGGAATGGGGATGAAGGATGTGGGAAAAGAATGGATGGAGGAGAGACTTTACCAGACCTAAAGATGTATGAAGAATCAAGTGGAAATCTACTCCTTTATAATATAATTATCCTAAAATATAATTATCCTAAAAACTGGTACCTGCATGTGTGAATAATGCTAATACCATGGGTTATCAAATAGAAATATGAATACCAGTTGCATGACATTTCCTGAGACATTATTGGTGTCCAAAAACAAAACTGATTTTTTTTCTTTATTCTTGATTGTCCACCACAATGGGGTGC
Organism: Ondatra zibethicus; assembly: GCA_004026605.1. Lineage (NCBI taxonomy): Eukaryota > Metazoa > Chordata > Mammalia > Rodentia > Cricetidae > Ondatra > Ondatra zibethicus. The sequence goes on from PVIU01004143.1 coordinate 87,343, forward strand.
TAAGACTCTCTGATTGGAAACACAACACACCATGGTGGTAATTCAAGGGAAATCATGGTGGAACTGAGCTGGATGCTTCTCCCTCCTATAGTGCTGGATGGTGCTATGCAGGCATCTGCGGGGATAAAGCCATCAGTAGTCAACCTTGCTATGGGCCTTGCATGCTATAATACCAACCTGCCAAGGTGCATGTGACCACTGTTCCAATAGTGGCAAAACTCCTGTGGAAGTAACCAACTACTTTCTGAATGAGTCTTTGTCCCCCTCTGAGGGAAAGGGTTCATGCCTAATGTTGTGTACATAATCAAAGCCCAAGACTGCAGAAAAGGGATGAATCAAAGGCCGCAGAGGTAAGCTAACTTTTTTACTTTTGCTAACATACTGTCTTATTTCCCCATTTCTACCCATACATTAGTACTGCTCTTAGTCTTGGTCAGTTGATGGTGGTTGATGCAAAGACTTGTGTCAGGTCAAAGTACTGAGACTGTTGAATGATGTGTTCTAAATAGAGAATCAGTATTTCCCCATCGAAGACTCAGGAAACATGGAGGACGAGGAGATTAATAAAGACGTTGAGGGGTGAAAAGGCTTAGGCAATGCTGCTTTCTGAGTATCTTCATGGCTATCACACTCAAGAACTCAAAGAAGTTGTGAGTGCCAACACAGGGCCTGCACAAGACTGAGCCTCTTAACATTCAGTCATGGATAGGGAAGATGCTCCTGTGCCTCCCCTCTCTCTGGGATCAACTGGCATTTGATGGCTGCAAAGGGAAAAGAGAGCAACTGTCTTCAGTGGTATAGCCACTCTTGAGTTGCCCATGCTCTGATGGAAGCTGCACAATGATGGCCACATGGGCAGCCCTAGCTAAACTCAGTGGCTTGCAAAACACAAATAAAACCAATCCAAAATACATGAAAGTGAGAAGGAAAACTTGTTGGAAGGAGAGGAAGGGTTACAGGGGTGTGAGGAGTATAATGGTTGTGACTAGATTGACGTATATACTTGCATGACATTTAAATGTGGAAATAGAGAAAGACAGTTGACATGAACCTCTAACCTCTACATACATCTGAGCATACACTCACCTAAGTATTGTAACATGAGGTCCTGCTTGTTGGGGTTTCTGTCCTGCCCAGTTCCCACAGCCGGCAAGTCCCAAAGAAAATCACACAGAGGTCTCCATAAGTTAAAAACTGAATGGCCCATTAGCTCAGGCTTCGTATTAGCTCTTATAACGTATAGTAACCTATTATCCTTATCTATGTTAGCCCATTTTTCAGTGGGGCAGGTCACATCCTATTTCTTCCCTGGTCTGGGCAGGACTGCAGAGGGAACTTCCTGCTTCCCAGACTACTCCTGTTCTCATTGCCTAGCCTCTACTTCCTGTCTGGTTATCCCACCTATACATCCTGCCTGGCTAATGGCCAATCAGCATTTATTTAAAACATAATTGACAGATAATAGATGATTGTCCTACACCACTTCCCCCTCTTTTTTTTTTTAAACAAAGGAAAATAGTCATAATCCATTTTTGGAGAATGTGGGCATAGTTTTCCAGGCTGCTTCCTGCTGGTTGGGGGCACCAATAATCTTTTGGGGACCTAAAGAAAATTTTGAATTATGATCAAGTCCTGACTGGAGTATCCTGTGAAGCTTGATCATCTCAGGCAGAAGTCTTGAATCTGTTCTGGATGTAGAACTCAGACATCCAGGCCATCTGTTCCTACTGGAGATTTCTCAAATGGTCTTTCTTGATCAAACCTGATTTTTCTTAACTCAGAATGAATCCACAGTCTCTCATTTCCTGTGGAAATAAAAGCAAAATCTCTTCTCCAAAGTAACATATCTTTTGACTTCAATTTTGAAGTCAAGGTATTTTCAAAATACCTATCTTGGATTAATTCAGCAGCATTTATAAGCAAATATCTTTTAGCAGCTGTTGCTCCTTACTTAGCATTCAAACAATTCAAAGAGAGCATAATAACATACAGTATCCAGATTCTTTGTGTGTTTTCCATCTTTATGTGGCTTTATTTTAAACTCTATTTCTTTTATTTTTAATTTTTGGCTTTTTGAGACAGGGTTTCTGTTTATCTTTGTCTTGTAACTCACTCTGTATACCAGGCTGTCCTTGAACTCACAGAGATCTGTCTGTCTCTGCCTCCCAGGCATTGGGATTAAAGTGTGTGCTACCACACCTTGAACTCACAGAGATCTGTCTGTCTCTGCCTCCCAGTCATTGGGATTAAAGGTATGTGCTACCACACCTTGAAGTCACAGAGGTCAGTATACTTTTGTCTCCCAAGTATTGGGATTAATGGTGTGTACAACTCTCTTTCTTTTTTTTATTTTAAGGACTTTAACCTTTTTTTAAAGCCTGCATATATTTTTAACACACTGTAAACCATTTAGAGGTTTTCTTCATCTTTGAATCTCTCTTTACTGTATATCTTTCTTGTATTGACCATATGAGTCTTTATGGAGAGGATTAAAGCTGTGGCTTTGACGGCTGGATCCAGCCCATTCCTTAGCTTTCTAGCCTCATGGCAGAGGTACCACCAGAGCCATGTTTATTGCCACAACTCTACAGCAGTTTAAGGTCCCTGCCAGCAAGCAAGCTGGAGCAGTGTGCTCACAAACCACACTCAAATGCTTCATAGTTGGACCTCCTGCCAGAAAGAGTCAGAGTTTGCCCTGGCAGGACAGTCTAGAAAGCTGGCATTTTAAAATGGCACAGCTTTTTTCTTGCTACAGCTGAAAACCAAAAAGCATGCATTCAGCTTTTCATTAACAACGTTTAAGTGTTTCATGGCAGGACTTCTTAAAAGAGCTGCAGGGCTTTTCAGCTAAAGCTGAGTCAGGAAGCCTCTGTTAAATGAGTGCACTTACTTGCCGCTAGCAAGCAGAGCAGACCCAAGAAATTGCTGCTACCAAGAAACCATGTGTAATGCTGTTATTTTGTTCTAGAATTACTTCCCAAGCTGTCTCAGGCTTTATGTGGATGCAGTTGTCCACACGTTGGCACCATTCTGTAACATGAGAGCTGGGCTACTTGTTGGGGTTTCTGTCCTGCCCAGTTCCCACAGTCTTTAGGTGCAACAAAAATCACACAGAGGTCTCCATAAGTTACAAACTGATTGGCCCATTACCTCAGGCTTCTTATTAGCTCTTATAACTTATAATTAGCCCATTATTCTAGTATATGTTAGCCACATGGCTCAGTACCTTTTTCAGTGGGGCAGGTCACATCCTGTTTCTTCGGTGTCTGGGCAGGACTGCAGAAAGAGCTTCCTTCTTCCCAGAATACTCCTGTTCTCATTGCCCACCTCTACTTCCTGTCTGGTTGTCCCACCTATACTTCCTGCCTGGCTATCAGCCAATCAGAGTTTATTTAAAACATAATTGACAGAATATAGATGATTGTCCTGCACCACTTCCCCCTCTCTTTTTTTAAACAAAGGAAAATATCCATAGTCTATGTTTTGGGAATGTGGGCATAGTTTTCCAGGCTGCTTCCTGCTTGTTTGGGGACCTAAAGAAAATTTTAATTATGATCAAGTCCTGACTGGAGTATCCTGTGAAGTTTGATCATCTCAGGCAGCAGTCTTGAATCTGTTCTGGATGTAGAACTCAGACATCCAGGCCATCTGTTCCTACTGGAGATTTCTCAGGTGGTCTTCCTTCATCAAACCCGATTTTTCTTAACTCAGAATGAATCCACAGTCTCTCATTTCCTGTGGAAACAAAAGCAAAATCTCTTGTCAAAAGTAACATACCTTTTGACTTCAATTTTGAAGTCAAGGTATTTTCAAAATACCTATCTTGGATTAATTCAGCAGCATTTATAAGCAAATATCTTTTAGCAGCTGTTGCTCCTTAGCATTCAAACAATTCAAAGAGAGCATAATAACATAATTTTTGGCTTTTTGAGGCAGGTTCTCTGTGTATCTTTGTCCTGGAACTCCCTCTGTAGACCAGGCTATCCTTGAACTCACAGAGATCTGTCTGTCTCTGCCTCCCCAGTGCCGGGATTGAAGGGGTGTGCTATCACATCTTGAACTCACAGAGATCTGTCTGTCTCTGCCTCCCAGGCACTGGGATTAAAGGTGTGTGCTACCACATCCAAAATACATGAAAGTGAAAAGGAAAACTTGTTGAAAGGAGGGGAAGGGTTACAGGGGTGTGAGGAGTATAATGGTTGTGACTAGAATGACTTACATATGCACATGACATTTAAATGTATATTACATACACACACACACACAAACATAAGCATGCACATGCACACATACACACACACACATACACACACACACACATACACCAAGATACTTTGTTCTAAATGTGAATATGTAGCTATGGGCCCTCAATAGTAGCTTCACCAGGGAACTCACCACCCACACTGTGTACCCGAGACCGATAGTCATAGCTTCACCAGGGAACTCACCACCCACTCTGTGTACCCAAGACTAATAGTCATAGCTTCACCTGGGAACTTGTTAGAAATGCAAAAAACTGGAAGCCTTCCTCAGTCCTATAGAATCAGAACCTATTTTAATAAGATCTCCAGGAAAGAACCCTTCCTAAAATACCTTTCAGATCATTTCCTATCCTATTAAGTGGGAAAAACAAATTCCTTAAGTTTGAAAGAAGTATACTCAAGACTTCTGGGTTGTGTTGAGTGGATCTGTGGAAGAGTGTGTGTGTGTGTGTGCCCATGCATGTGTGTTTATTTATTTTTAAATATTTCACACCTGTACCACACAAGCATCTGGTTCAGTTTCCCAGACCTGTAGGGCACACTTGTCTAGTTCTCCATAGCTCTGTTTTAAACTTCTTCTCAAGTAGCCCAAGAGTGAACAACACAAGCCACACAGCTCTGCTCAATCCTCCATCTTTCTTATGTGTTTTCTGCCAGGATCATAGTGCAGAGAATTCAAACTTCCTTATCATGAGAGCTTAGCTCACATCCAAATCAGAGAAGTATGTGACATAAATAATCTCTCCTGTTTTTCCCCCAGCATCACCTGACCTGTCAAGCCTGTCTTTAGTATCCCTGCACCAAGTTGACAGCTCTCCCCCACCCGCCCCTTCAATATGTGGATCAGTGGGGACACAACCCCACCCCTGAGAAGATTCACTTATTCAGTAACTGCCGAGGTGCTAGCAGAAGACAAACAATGGAAGACTGTCAAGCCCGACAGCCAGCCCTGGATGTATGAGCGCCGAGCTGACAGCAAGGGCCTCAGAGGGTAAACTGCTTTGCTGGAACTAATTAAACAGATGAAATTATTACATGAATATGCAGATGTTGTTTACATTTTACCATATGGTATTATTTCAGGTAATAACTCGCAGGAGAATCCCTTCCTCTCATCAAGAGGAAATGGGTTGAAACGAAGGCCCCACGTGTCCCCTTTCAGTTGCTAGGCAGACACTGATAACACAGGTTTCCTCTCTGAGTCATGGGGAGTGTTCAGCCTGGATCCCTGTGGTACAGGAAGATGAAGCTGGGGCTGCTCTCTGGAAGGAGTCGGGGGAGGGCTGCCTTAGCCAAGCTGGAATGGCTACAGCTGCTGGAAAATCCACTCTGAGGTTGAAGTGTGTCCAACCAGGGATGTGCTGCCATTCAGCAAGTGTCAAGTAAGAGCCAACATTGCAGCCTCCGCGGCTGGCATGGCCTGCAAGACTTGGGGCTGTGCCTGTCAGGGCCAAAGCAACTGATTCTTAAATTACCATGCCAGCATTAGACTGTCCAAATGAATGTCGCTCCCTGCCATGGTGCCTCCTTCATAGGAAAAGCACTTGAGCCAAGACATTCTAGCATTAACTGAGAAAACCATGGGAAGGCCAACCAAGTACAGCCAAACAGAACCCGCCCAACTCGCCCCTCCTTCCCACTCATTCCCAACCAGCCTTTTGGCCAACCACACTCACGTGTGCTAGTCCCTCAGTTCTCAGGATCTATGAATCACTGTGGTTTATAGATTGTGTTCCTAAATTTTCCCCACATGGTTTCCTGCTGCCTCACTCCCAGTGCACCCTGCCCAGGCGGTCTGCATGTGGAACTGGTAACACCCTTACCACTGGTCTCCTCTTATTCTCTGATACCCTTCCTCCATTGTTAGGGCATTTCTCAAATTCATACCCGATGGGGTCTCTGCCTTCCTTCAAGAAAGCCAAATGCTTATCACAACTTTCAGCGCCAATCAACCCCTCCAGACTGCCCAAGGTGTGGTCCTATCCCGTATGCCTTCTATCCTACACTCATTCCCAATGTTTTCTCTAGATTTCATGTGTTAGTCATCCTACCCAGAAAATGTGTCTTTCCTTCCTCTCTTCTTCCTTCCCTCTCTTCCTCCCTTCCTTCCTTCTTTTTTCCTCTCCAGTTCTTATCTTCCTTTCTCCTACTAAGAACTAATCATGCTTTTAAGTTTATATTGTGTTTGTTGTAATGATTATGATATATAATAATATGATATAATATACATATTATTACCTCTCCTCTACCCCCAACAAAGCCTTGAATTATCTATTTCTTTTTCATAGTCTATACCTTCCTCCATGCTCATATGAAACACAGGCAAACCTCACACTGCACACATGTGCAGTCAGTCATTTTCATACATGAGAGTCCCTCCCTTTCTTGCATTACTCTGCAAGTAACTCTTGCCCCCTTACAGTATCACAGGTACTATCTAGTGCAACAGCAGAAGACTAGCAACCATCTTTTCTGACACTGCAGAATGTCCCATGCTGTACATCAACTACAATTTCCTGAAGCATCACTTTTTTATCGCCCACCCAACATTCAGATGCTTTCTCTTCTGTTTTTGTTTTGATTTCTTTTTTTTTTGCAAATGAAAATATGTGACTACAAAATTTCCTGTTTATAAATCCTGACAGACTGATGTCTTTTTGGTAGACAACTATTAAGTTTAAAGAACCATGTGCTTTTAAGTTTTCATCTATATATCAGAGAAGACTTGCAGTGTTTTCTTTCCAAATCTGGCTCATTTTACATATCATTATAATCTACAGTTGCATCTATTTTATTTCAAATGTCAATTTCATTTTTCATGACAGCTGCATAAAATTTTATTGTGTATAAGTGCCATATTAATTTTGTTTCTCATTGATAAAAATAACTATATATTTTGCAATTCCATATAATGTTTTAATATACTATGTAAGGATCTAATTAGGACAACCCACATATTCATCACCGCTATCATTTTTTATTTCTTATCTAAAATCTTCTAGCTATTTTGCAATATGCATGTTTTAATCAATCTATCTGTTTTCAGTTAATGCTATGCCAAGTTGTTCTTCAGTTGGCTACCAAGTAACTTTTTAAAAAGTGAATAATTATCATGTTTTTTTATGCTAGGATATTTCAAATCTAAGTGTACACACAGATCACTGGGGGGGTCTTTCTAACATACAGAGTCTGTTTTAGAAGATATGGTAGATATGTTTGTGATCTAACAATGACTTCATACCTGTTAGCCAAAGGGCATTGTGTATTAAAACTGTACAAATATTTACAAATACTTTTCCAAAAAGACTGTAGTAATCCATGTTTGCATCAAGGATATATGAGAGTGGTTTGCCCAGGTCTTTCAAGATGCTGTACTACAATTTCTATTATTTCTGTTTCTGTTGTCATGTCACAAGCGAGAGCCACACAAAGCACTTTATTTCCATTCCCAGATCCTCGTCAGATGTGAGCTTGTGTCAGCTGTATTTGTTGTTGTGTCTTAGGATTTCTTCACTCGTACATGCTATTGCCCTCTTCTCGCTTTTCTGTTGAAATTTTTGTGCCTCTTACAGACTTGTGCGACACTTTTAGCTCTTTGTCATCGGATGACAAGAGAGCTGAGCACCGTTGTCAGCTTTCCCTTTGAGATTCTAAGCTCCCAGTTCAAGACAAGTCCTCTTCTTGCCTTGAAATAGCTAATAATTTTTATAAATGTTTAATTAGATCATTTTTATATGTCTTTTTTGTCAATTTAATTAACTGTTTTCAATATTTATTCTTACACAAGTACCTCAAAATCCTTCCACCATCCTTTTTACCTATCTTCCAAAATAACTATCTAGCATTGAAGTTATAATGAAATCAAATTTATTAACTTGAAAAGTTCAGTATTCTATAATGTTATATAATAAAAATATTATTATGTCATGCTTCTGACTTTTGATAAAACTTTAAAGTATTCATTAGTTAAATTTATGATTTCTTATTACTTTTTCCTTAGAATTATACTTTCTATGGTATTATCACAAATGTAGTTTTATTCAAACATTGACTCTGGATACATTTTTTTAATTATTGAAGGTGTGTATGTATCTCTCTGTCTCTGTGTGTGTATCTGTCTATGTGTGTATCTGTGTGTGATACCTGCAGTGCATGCAGAGGCCAGATGAGGCCAGAGAAAAATATGGCATTTTAGTTGCAGGCTGTTGGGAGCTTTCTGACACCTGTGCTAAAACCCAAGCTCAAATTCTCTGCAATAACAGTCCATGCTCATAGCTACTGAGCCATCTCTCTGGCCCCGAGAGCATAGTTATTTCAATCTTTCTTCTTTAAACTGTTGTTCACATAATTCAAAAGCCAAAATATTCATATAACCTTGTTAACTATTTGATTTTTACTAATGCCAATAGGTTTTACTGGGTTTTAAAGATTGTCAAAATGATGACTATGTCCTCTACTAATTAAATCAATTTCTTACTTCTTTTCCAGTAATTAACTTGGTAACTTCTATTTTCTTTCTTTATCTAAAACCTCCAAAAATGTTAAGTTACAGTATCATTGGCAATCTATGGGGAAAAAACATCTAAATACTATAAAATAATTTCATCATTTTATCATATTTGTTTTATTATTGACTTGCAGACACATATTTATATCATCTTTAAATAAATTTTATGGTATTTTAATAGAAATAGCTAAATTTTAGAAACTTCATTTTTTGGAATATATTGATTAAATCATGTTGATATGATTAATTATACTGATAAAAGTCCAAAAGTTGAATGTTTTTAAATTTCTCTTTAACAAGGTAAGTAATTTTTATATAACTTACCAGATTTTAATTTCTAATATGTTCTAGTTTATATTGTAAGCAAAATTGCACTATCTTTTCAGGCAGTGGTGGTGCACCCCTTTAATTCCAGCACTCTGGAGGCAGAAGCAGGCAGATCTTTGTGTGTTTTAGTCCAGTCGGGTTTGCAGAGTGAGGTTCAGGATAGTCAGCGCTACACAGAGAAACCTTGTCTTGAAAAAACAACAGCAACAAAAATTCATTTAAAAATTAGGGTATTTTTTAACAGTTTTTGGAATTAAAAATTAGCCAGCTCAGAAACCTAAACTAACTGAGTAATTTTGATGAAGATTAGTCTAAAGTCTTGCTCCTCAAGTGTGGAGCTCAGTAGAAATGGACATCACCTTTGAATGTACTAAAACTGCAAATCCAATGGAGAAATATTACAATTTCCCTGGCTCAGTGAGTGATTTGCATGTCTGATGAAGGACAGACAGCATTAGTGGAAACAGTACAGTGATTACCCACTTTTTACAACTCATTGTATCAGTTGCAAAATAATTTGGCACTTACTTAAAACAAGTAGACCAGTTATCTCCCCAGTTTCTCTTACATATCTATACAATCACTTTCTCAGTGTTTCTTTCTTCATTTTTTTTCCCAATACAGGGTTTTTCTGTAGCTTTGGAGCCTGTCCTGGAACTCACTCTGTAGACCAGAATAGCCTTGAACTCATAGAGATCTGTCTGTCTCTGCCTGATGAGTGTTAGGATCAAAAGCATGCGCCACCACTGCCCTTTTTCTCAGTGTATCTTAAATCACATCTGAGTTTTGTATTTTGCTTGATTACTTTAAGTTCTTTTTCATTCTGCCACAAAATACAGCAAGTGTCTGTGGATAATAAGTTCTCCACCTATAAGAAACTTTCCTGATATCTATGGTCCTGTGCCTGGGCCAACCAGTTGCTGCTTTGACACCCTCTTCTTCTGACATCACAATATATTTTTGCTGCGATCTCATATGTACTATCTTTTACTACTGATAGATTATCAAATCCAGGACAGAAAACACTACATCATGAACACTTGTCTTTGTATTCTTGGCATCAATCAAAATGCTCAACACATAGTAAGCATTTAAGACAATCCTAAGTGACAGCTGGATGGATAGATGGATGGGGTGGAACTGGAGGATTCTTAACGGGATGGCTAGCATGTAATTATCCTTATATATCCCTTAAACATTTAATAGTCCTTGGCATCCTACATCATTCCTAGAATACGGAAGATGGATGTATTACCTTGAACAATATAATGCAGTTTATAAACTGTAAGGTAGTGAAATAATGGTACTGTCAAGACACTATGTAAATTTACATAGTCCTTGGGTAGGCCTACCCATATTCTAAGAACCTACTGAGTTATACAGTTTGGGGAATTTTCCAAATTCCCATGTGCTTGCAGCTTTCCAACATACTTCTAAAAATCCCCTGGGACAGGAAATCATCACCTAAAAGAATGTATTATATTTTGGAATCAAACATGTGCGAGTTAGTTTGGGACTTAGAAAACAAAGATAGTCAATCAAATGCAAATATGAAATAAGAATGCGTGTAGTCTTACAGCACTCATGCCTGAAAACTAAAGTCAGTGCTGAAAGAATAATTTCAGAAATATGTGAGACTGCAGCCGGGACAAAGCCTTGGAGAAGGATCCCAGGTAGGTGATCCCATCTGGAATCAGGCTCCAAGAAGTATCCCACCTGAAGGCCAATCCAGGCGCTAGAGAAGCCTACAGTCTGCGTTTGAACATTGTCTTACTTATATCTTCTTGTTATTTTTAAGAACATACACACACCCTCTAAAATCAAAAGCCATTTAATAACTATGTAAAAAAAGAACATACACACGTATTTATTGGAAATCATGGTTCTAAGCTGTTCTTAACTCATAATACTGCTCCTAGGACGGATACATCAGAACCCCGGCACAAACATGTATCAGTTCCTTTGCTTGTTTGGGTAGAACACTTGATGGAGACAATTTAAGAGAAGGTTTGATTTTACTTTATGTTCTGACAGGATACAGTTCATCGTGTTAAGGAAATCATAAAGAATATGAGTCACGAAGCCTGAGTAAAGCCAGAAGCAAGAACCAGGCTGTCAACCCATACAGTGAACCTCCAGCAACCCATTCTGTCCAATCAAGCCCGGCCTCCTAACAGCCCCACCCCCTCCCTTGACAATACCACCGGCTGTGAACCTAAGACTGAAACACAGGGACCTACAGAACGCATTCCACATCCAAACTCTAGCAAAGTCATAGGAAACAACTCGTGAATACACGGAAGACTCTGTAAGGACTATCCCTATACCCTACTGTGGGAACTTTTCTCATTCTTATGGGATGTGTAGACTTGGGTCCTAGGGGCATCCCATCCAGTTGGTGAGTTCTGAACCACAGCAGTCAGGTTTCATTCTCTTCAGTCTGTGGAAAATTCACATAAGGTGTCTGTTAACAAGGCAAACCTCCAGACTTAACTCGAGAGAACAAAACCCAATATGTTTAAGGCTGTCTATTTTGAAAGCACCCCAGGCAAGGTGAACCAAAGCCCAAATGCAGACGACACTGTCCTGGGTGGTAGAAAATGGTATATTTGAGAAATTACCCAGTTGGTTTCTTCTCAGCTGGAGATACTCCTTCAACACTAAAAAGCAGGTGCTTGATAGTTTATCAGGTACAAAAACCTATGTAGTGAAACCCAAGGGTTTTGCATAAGTGAAGTTAGTTGTGTTCTCTTTACAGAGAGGCAAGTGATGAAATTCCATAATAATCAAATTCTCTACCTTCGGTGGGACCCGAACTCTTTTATAGAGATTTGTAGTTGGAAAATCGACCCTGCAATAGCCAATTATCCCCGGTGTGCCTGCATGGCGATCAAGCAGTGAAGTTCACATGCTATTGCTTATCTATTTTCACACGCCTAAGTTCCTTTCGAGAAAATTGTCGAAGACTCACCAGGTCTTAAAATAAAAATAGTGACATGAGATTTAAGTAGGATTGGAATTTAAATCCCCAATCCTCAGATAACTGATGAAAATAGAAACTGTCCTCTATTTGCTACCTAAGATAAAATGCAGACACACCCACCTAGCTGCTGATGCATGCCCAGCTGAATGTGGAAGCTGTGTGGCAGAGATGTTTGTGCACCGGACAGATACGGTGTTCTCTGCAGCGTCGCTAGGTAAACTGTTTGCTCCGAATGTAAAAGCCCTTGCAGCTCATGGACTGTGATGATAATTTCTCAGTGGTATATTTGAGAGATTATCTAATGGAAGCTCCAAAGCTTATTTATGAAAAGACACTTGTATAAGGCAATGGATATTAGCAACTTGCTGTGTCTGGAAGGGGTTGTTTGTATCAGAATCTTCTGATCTGCATGGTGCGATAATTTTTTTAGAAAGCAGGCCCTTTCCGTTCCTCACTTGCAATGACTAATTTTAAAAATTCTATTTTAAGTCATTGAAATCAGAGAATAAAAGAAATGAGCCCAGCTAAATACCCGAATGAGGCTGGAATTCCATGCAATACTTCATACCAGAGCCCATGTGTTATGCAAGTCCCTGTGGCCATCTCCACAAAACAGCAGGCAATCAAACAGTGCATTATGGAATGCTCTGAACTATAGAAAACACCAATTTTCAAACATTATTTTTTTTTATTTTTTAGCTGTATGGGTGTTTTGCCAGCATGTATGTCTGTATACCAACGTATGCCTGATGCCCAAAGAGGTCAGAAGTAGGTATCAGGTTCCCAGTAATCCAAGTTAGAAATGGTTGTAAACCACCATGTGGTTGCTAGGCCTCCAACACAGATCTTCTGGAAGCGTAGTTAGTGCTCCTAATGACTGAATCATCTCTCTGGCCCCTGTAATGAATTTTGTTTCATTTGTAATGCTTTTACAAATTTATGCAACAGTGTGTAGCATTTCAACAAAAGTTTATGTAGGTGACAGCTAATTTTAAATATCAACTTGATAGAACCTAACACCACCTAGGAAGAAAGTATCAGTGAGCAATTGATACGCATTAGGGTTGGCCTGTGAGCATGTCTGTGGGCATTGCCTTAATTAAGCTAATTGATGAAGGACGACCCAGTCCACTGTGGGTGGTACTTTTCCTAAACAGGGCTTCAGGACCTGCAGGAGAGTAGATCAATCTAGCTGAGTTTAAACTGTTGAGTAAGTGAACATGTGTGTATTCATTTCTCTCTGCTCTTAACTGAGAGTGTGATGTGATTAGCTGTTTCCAGTTCTTGCTCAGACTGTCCCCACAAGCATGGATGATAACCTGGCATTGTAAACGGAAATAAACTTTTTCTCCCTAAGTTGTCTTTTGTTGGGGTATTTTATCACAGCAACAGAAACGAAACTAGGTCAATGCACAATGATTGTATCAGGGTGATTGGCACATCCATCACCTCGGTCTGTTTTCATTTCTTAGTTTGTCAAACACTCAAAATCAACTTCTGTGGCTAGCTTGGAATACTCAATTCATTGTTGTCAACAGAATTATTCTTCTGTTAAATGCCATTCTTGACAGGAAACTGTACCCCTGTACCCATTATCTATGCTCACAGAATCATTCCTTCCCACATATCTTCCCAAGGCTCTGGTCACCATAGCTTGGCTCTACTTCTTCGAAATCAACTTTGCCTTCCACATATGAGTGAGAACATGAAGTATTTGTCTTGACTTGTGTCACTTAGCATTGTGTCTACCAGTTCATGGGCATGTTGTTGCCAAAGATAGCATTTGTCCATTTTTAAAACTGGAGAAATCCCAGTTACACACATGTACTGGATTGTTCTTTGCAAGGACCATTTTGAAGTATAAGGATCTATAGGTTCAGTCTGAATTCTAATCAGAGTCTCAATTAAGTTCAACAAGCAGCATGTGTTCCTCCTCTCTAACACTGAGTTGTCCACTGTCCCTTCCTACCAAGTATGGTCATAGAAAGCAGCATGGAGCAAGAAAGGGCGCAGGTTACATATATTATATATAGCCCATGGGATGGTCTCTTATAAAATGCTCCTTGTGTGCTTTCTGAATTGTATTATGCTGCTGGTTTTCTGCATTAATTAATTTGAAAATATCATATTGAAAGAAGGCTCTGTTTTTACCAAGACATAGAGGAAAACAACCAAAATCAGTACAAAAGCAGGTGGGCATGCTGTATCGTTTTTTTTTTTCTTTGGCACCTGGGCAAACTATTCCATTAAAGCAAATTGACTACTCCTCCAATCCCCACATAGGTTCAGTTAGGATTTAGAGGAATGCAGATTTTTTATTTTGACACACTGAGGATTAAATTGCCCCCACCTGTTTATGGGCGTACAGGTTTCAGACCACAAAGGCACATAAACCCATTCTCTCAACGGCAAGTCAAACTTTGAAATAAGTCACAACAGAGACTGTATTTTTTTCTCCTTGAAGCTAGAACTGGAGCAAATCTTGTTTGGAACATTTCTAGACATTTTATTTTGTTGAGTGTTACATTATGGTCAGAATAGATTTATCTGAGAAGTCTCCAGATGTTTGCAAACCAAAAACAAAATAAGTTAGTGAATCTGTTTGTCCTAATACCCAAGCTAACTTTTCCAGCAAAAGTTCTCATTTCCTCAGAAGTCTGTGTAAGAGATATGGCTCGGTGACTCCTACTAACAGGCGCTGTAGGCAAGCGTGAGGTGCAGTGGAGAAAAGTGATTCCCTAGTCTCAGAGTTCTCCATGGGCAACTGAACTAAGCTCTTACAGTACCATGTAGGCAGAGTATGGCATTCTTTTCTCCTTTCAGAGTTCAGGGCATAATTTAAACACAGTCTCCAAACTACCGTTTCTCAGTCTTTCTTCAGCATTGTCTTTTAACTCTCCTCAGGATGGTCCTTCTCATTTGCATTTTTCAGGTCAGTTTGGTTGACTGCTCACTGAAGCAGCTTTCTTTTGGGCCACCAACCAGTTCCCAAATCATGACATGGAAACTTACTATTAATTATGAATTCTCAGCCTTATGCTTGTCCCACTAGCTCTTATATGATGTGGTATTCCTCTCTGCATGCTGTGAATATGTTTTATTACCATTGGTTAAGAAATAAGCTGCTTTAACCTATGGCAGGACAGAATATAACTAGGTTGGAAGAGATAGAGAGAGAAAGAAAGTGGAGTCAGGCAGATGCCATGTAGTTACTGAAGGAGAAAACTGCTATATCCTTACCGGTAGGCTACAGCTTTGTGGTGATACATAGATTAATAGAAATGGGTTAATTTAAGGTGTAAGAGTTAGTTAACAAGAAGCCTGAGCTATTGGCCAAACAGTGTTGTAATTAATATAGTTTCTGTGTGAATATTTGGGTCTGGGCAGCCGGGAAATGAAAGAGCAGTCCATGTTTACACGTATATCTTGTATTAACATGTTTCTCTTTGTTTATGTTTTGTTGTTGGGTTTTTTTTTACTTTCTTTCATTCTGTATGTCCTATTTCATGTTTGACTGGCTGGCAGCTCCCTGGCTGGCTAGCTGGCTGGCTGCAGGAGTCTCCCTCTCTTTCTACCTTCTTCTGCCTTCTCTGTCTGCTTGTCTTACTACTTATTCTCTCTGCCTGTTGGCCCCATCTATCCTTCTACTGCCTAGCTATTGGCCCTTCAGCTTTTTATTAGATCAACTAATTGTTTTAGGCAAGCAGGGTGAAACAGCAGCACATCTTTACATAATTACACAAATGCAGCAATCTTTACATTGTTTAGCAAATGCAGCATAAACAAATATAGCACAACTTTGCCTAGTTAAAATAATTCATAGCAGCTCACTGATCATTTTTCTCTCCCCTCCCCCTGCCAAAGAGTGACAGGAGTAATTAAAAGAGACATGGCTAAGTGTAATTGTGTATGCCTCTAACTTCCACATTCATGAAGCGAAGGCAGGAGGATCACTGTGGGTTTGAGGGCAGAATGATTGACATAGTGAGTTCCAAACCATCTCCTAGATGAATACATGGTGAGACTGTCTTAGGAAGGAAGATCCAGCTGTACCACTCCTGAGCATATACCCAAAGGACACACTAACATACCACAAGAACACTTGCACAACTATGTTCATGGTAGCTTTATTTGTAATATCCAGAAACTGGAAATACTCTACATGCCCCTCAGCTGAAGAGGGATAAAGAAAATGTGGTACATTTACACAGTTGAGTATTACTCAGCTGTTAAAATTATTGCATCAGAAAATTTGCAAATGGGTGGAACTAGAAAAGATCATCTGGAGTGAGGTAACTCGGACCCAGAAAGACGAACGTGGCATGTACTCACTCATAAGTGAATATTAACCCTGAAGTACTAAAGTAAAGGAGAACCATGCTACAACCCACAGACCCAGAGAGGCTGAGTAACAAGGAGGGTTCGAGGAATGATGCATGAATCTCACTGTGACAGGGAAATAGAATGGACGTTGCCAGTGGAAGGGGGAGGAGACTCTAAGAGGGAGTGGGGATGAGAACAACGGGGATCAGGTTGGGGAGAATGGAGGGAGAGAGTACTAAGAGAGACAACTGAAATTTTGAGGCATCTCTGGGATAAACTAGAAACTTAGAGCGATGGGAACTCCCAAGAATCTATGAAGGTGGCCCTAGCTAAGACTGCTAGCAATGAGGGATATGGGTCCTGAACCAGTCATCTCCTGTAATGAGGGACTGGGACACCAACCCAGCCACAAACCCTTTGACCTACCATTTGTCCTGTCTACACGATGTGCTGGGGTAAAGATGGCACAGAAATTGTGGGAGTGACCAGGAAATGATTGGCATAGCTGGAGACCCACACTTTTAGAGGAAGCTCTCCACTGAGGGCCAGGACCTAGAGGTGGGAGACTCAGTCTCAACAACAACAACCAAAAAAAAAAAAAAAAACCTCACTCAAAACCAAATGGAAATGATTACTTCCTTTTTAGAGATCTGGAAACTAAACCTAAGGCCTTTGCCCAAAGCCACAAAAGTAATAAAGAGTTATGTGAGTAGTTAAGGAAAGCAGGACTTGAAAAATGAGGTCCAATCCTTTCCTGAATGGGGATCAAGGGACTATGCAGCTGCAGCCTCATGTGGACACTCCAAACCCTGGCCCATCCTTCTGGTCTCTCCATCATCTCCTGATTTCATCATATAACTGGAATCCATGGGACCAGCAGGTGTGAAAGGCTTCTAGGTCCCCCAGACATAGTGTTGCATCACTCCATACTGCCTGCCACGAGCTAGAAAGCCTTCCGCATAAGTTATACGCTATAAGTTATATGGAGCAGGATGCTGAGAAACAGTCTTCTATGGAGCAGGATGCTGAGAAGCAGTCTTCTATGGAGCAGGATGCTGAGAAGCAGTCTTCTCTTGGATAGCTGCTCACCCACTATAGTTGTTATTACCCAACAAGGCTGGGTGAATTTGGGTGAGCACTAATGAAGTACCTCTCCATGGCCAACATCTAGTCAGACTCCTTAGGGCCCTAGGAAGCCTTAGGCTTCAGCATAGCATTTAAGGTCTTGAACAAACACTAATGGGGTTCCTAACAGTTGGGATCACATCCCTGGGTTGATCCTATCCCCTCCACCCTTAGAGTAACTGTCACTTCCCTGGGTTGATCCTATTCCCTATGTCCTTAGAGTTACTACCTAAGAAAAATATAAGGTTGTCAAAATTGTTGCTGAAACTGGAGCCCTACCTCTCAGTCACCACTGCGAGGTTAGGCACCTCACTTTAATAATCCCAGCTCACCTCCCCCATGTTCTTGCCCTCCCTTTAGAGTGTCCAGTCACTTCTGTGCTAATGAAAGTTAGGTTCGGTTCACCCTCTACCCTTTTCACTATTGCAGTTGTTAGGACTGATTAAAAAAAATCATTCTTAACACTTTAAATAGCTTTGTTTATCTCTGACAATGGTCCAACAATATCCACCTCACTAGGAGAGCTATCATACCTACATATCAAACAGCAGGGTAAGGATAGATAAACTTGTCTATCCCTTTGTCAATGGGAAAGGGGAGGAAGAGAGGCCAGGTCAGATAATGGCTAGAGAGAAATACCTTCCAAATATAACAGGGAGAGGATATGGGGATGAGGAAGCAAATAGAGAACTTGAACCCTTATAAACTCTTAAGTTGCTTCAACATGAACACACATAGGAATGATCCCACGTGGAGTCTGGATCCAAAAGATGGGACTGGGAAGGAGGAGTCAAGAATTGTGGATGATGAACACAGATGGCACAGATGATAACTGACTTCGTACAACATGCTATGAAATGTGTGGGCAGTAAGCAGCCAGGAAAAACATAAGTATGGGTCATGGGGTACCATGACTCCATCCCTTGAAGTGTTGTCTGAATCCTGAATTATCTCTTTATGGAAGAAACTTTGACACTGTAATGGCCAGATACCTGTAGTGAGAATCCTAAACCTAAGGTAGCAAACCTCAAGTCAAATGATGCTCAGCGTCCATGGAGCAGACTTCCTTCACCAAGAGAGTTTTATTCCTGCTTCTTCTAGGAATATTTGAAGAATTTCATCATCAGTGAGGATCTCTGGCTCCAGTCTGCAACATGCATATCTCCAAAACTCTAAAGTCATTTTTGCTGGGGGGGGGGTGGCGGTCAGGGTGGAAACCCGTACAATCTCAGCAACTGTTTTCCTGGTTGATCTGAATTAGATGAATGTTACTATTTGTTGACATCCCCTGTCCTCACAGCTGCTGGCAGCAGAGCCACTTTTATTTCTGGGGAGCAGGCACCCCAAGAAAACACTGACTTATAATCGATATATGTTCAGTCATTAATAAGGAGCTAGAATGGAAATGTGGCATTGGACCCATTATTCCCATTAATAGAAATAGTGTAGTCCTGAATAGAGCATGTAATACTGGGGACTGGTTCACTTTACCTCAAACCCTCAGGAAAAAAAAAACATGAAATCTGCATATAAAGACATATGAAAGTGTTTTATGTGGGTAGATGCAATAAACAATCATTCTTGGACAAGTTGTGTGAGTGTGTGTGTGTGTATGCATTCTATGTACATGTGTACACATGTATGTAGGAGTCAAAAGACAAACTTAGATGTCATTTCTCAGGTGCCATCTAATTTGTCTCTTGTGACATGATCTGTCATTGGCCTGAAACTTACTAGGATGACTGGCAAATAAACCCCAGGGATCCAACTTCTATTTACCTCTCTGGTACTGGGATTACAAGTGTATGCCATCACAACTGGATTTTTTTTACAGGGGTTCTAAATTTCAAACTCAGGTCATCTTGCTTGCAAGGTGAGCACCTTAAAACTGATCTATAAGTTTCTACTTTCTTTCAGGACGACTGCAAAATGTGGAAATGACAGGTGATATTGGAGTCAAGAGAAACTGGGTCTTTCACTAAAGAAGAATATTGCTCTCCAGGACATCAAAGTGAGAACTAAAATTTACTCAAGGAAGGAAGAGAGACAACTTAGGCAACTTAGGCAGTCACTCAGGGCTCTAAAGAATGATGGGTTTCCCTGAAATGCAATAGGGCCTGCAGGCTAGGTGTACTGGGAAACGAGGATCAGTGTAGTTGAGTTTCTCACACACAATGAGGTCTGAGCGCAAGGTAATAGTCCTTGTAAAACATACTTGACAGGAAGGAAGAAACCTTGTTCGTTCCCTAGTAGTAACTTTGGTTCATTTTGTGGGTTTTTCTTTTCCAGTTTTCCCTCAAAACTACACAGGTTGTTGCTATTGTTCTTGATTGTTTACCAGATTTTGATGAGGGGATCCTACTGCTGAAGACATAGTGTACCTGGGTCAGAATATGACCAACAAAGCAAGATATGTCCATGGGTGCAATAGTCGCATGAATATTATGAGGGTAACGAGCTCCTTTCTGATTAGATTTAACAACCACTCAAGAGGAGGAAGCACATCTCTGGTATTGTATATTTGACCAAGTACCCTTAATTGGATAGTGCATAGGCCCCAGGCAGGAAGTATAGGCGGGACAACCAGACAGGAAGTAGGGGAGGGGCAAGGAGAACAGGAGTATTCTGGGAAGAAGGAAGCTCTTTCCGCAGTCCTGTCCAGACACCAAAGAAGCAGGATGTGACCTGCCCCACTGAAAAAGGTACTGAGCCATGTGGCTAACATAGATAAGAATAATGAGCTAATATAAGTTATAAGAGCTAATACAAAGCCTGAGCTAATGGGCCAATCAGGTTATAACTTATGGAAACCTATGTGTGATTTTCTTTGGGATTTGCCAGCTGTGGGAACTGGGCAAGACAGAAACCCAAAAAAGCAGGCCTTCATGTTACAAGAGAGGGTCAATTTTCTGTAAGGAAGTTGCTCTTGGTAGTTCAACCAGATTCCAGTGCATGACACCACACCCATGAGAACATAGGCAGCACAAATTGAACTCATTGGATTATTAAAAAGAATGCATTAATTTGGGATGAGGTAGGCATTTGGTTGAATCTTGGAGGAGTTAAGAAGAGGGGTGAGGTGAATATAATCAAAATAAACTGTGGCCATGTATAAAATTCTCAGAATTAATCAAGTATTTAGCATTAGTTTAAAATTGACTCACTTATAATCTGATATTAACCACACAGAAACTGTATTAATTATATCACTGCTTGGCCCATTAGCTCTAACTTCTTATTGGCTAACCCATTTTTATTAATCTGTGTATCGTCATGTGGCAGTGGCTTACTGGCTAAGTTTCAGCAGCATGTCTTACTCTGGCGGTGGATCCATGGTGTCTCCCTGACTCTGCTTTCTTCCTCCCAGAATTCAGTTCCATTCCCTGCCTACCTAAGTTCTGCCCTATCAACAGGCCAGGGCAGTTCTTTATTCATTACCCAATGAAAGCTGCACATGGACAGAAGGACCTCCTACACCACATTTAGATCTTGAAAGTAGATGTAAATTGTATGTCAGGTTTAACAGGAGCATTCCAGCCTCTGCAGCAAGATGGAATGTTCGGCATCTTAAGGTGGTGTCTATCACTTCTAACATGCTTCTTAGGCTTCTTAACTCCAGGCACTGGAGCAGTGTGTATACAATAATTAACAGAGAAAACCAACCCTTATAGAACTTACAACCTACACGTAAAGATAAGCAAACCAAGTAGCATTAATAAGGCCCTGAGGTGAGTGTCACACATTGAAATCCACATCTCACAGTGAAAATTATCCCCATCTTGAGGGACTGCTGTGTCGTCTTTCGATTAAGATGCTGAGAGAACTCTATTAGTTGATGGTGTGTGTGTGTTCAGACACTGAGGAAACCGGACATAGCATTCATTGGGCATTCTACTGTTTGTGTTCAGACCCTAGATCTTCCACATCCTGTTTTGTGGACTTGTCCAAGTTACTTATCTTCTCTGAGACTCTGTTTCCACATCAATGAAATGAGAATAAGCCCAGCATCTACCTCTTGGAACAGATATAAAGAATAACTTGTATCATGAGGTTCACCAAGTGCCTAGCACAAACAATATCATCAGCTACTACATCTCATTTTCCATTAATTAAGCATTTGATGGATGAGTGAATACACAGGCTTTATAGTACTTCTTGTGATCCAAAGAAGGTTAACTGTAATTTAAAACACTTTAGGCATGAGAAAATCAGTCAAAGCATACTTTAAATTGTTAAATAACATCTTTTCTTTTTTGTTGTTTTTTGTTTGCTTGCTTTGACTTGTGTTGTTCTGAAGATTGAAGATTTCAAAGTTTTTCTTCTGATATAATAGTAATGTCCTGAAGTCTATCTGCAATGCACAAGACACATTATGTCAGTCATGACCAACACAATGAAGGAGACATGCTATGGCTGTTTTATTGGATTTGTACAGAGAGAGAAACTGAGTCTGTACAAATCTGAGGAACTTACAAGAGGCCCCTTTCTAAGTGGCAAAACCTGTATTCTAGCTTAGGTGGGCCTGGTCCCTTCATACAATGACTTTGTTGTGCATGGGTAGAAACAGTTTACATGAATTAAAGAAGGCACTTGGAAAACACAGCCCAGAAAAGGTTGTTGCAGTGGCAGAGCTCAAATCCTGGCCCTCGGGTTCTGCCAGCCACAGCAGCTTGCCTTCCCATGTGCAAGTATGGCCCTGCTTCCTAAGCAAACAGTGGCATCTCTGGGTGCTTCGGCCAGGAATGTTAGGATTTCATTTTCAAGAAATTTGACTCTGTTCTGGAATACGCAGACATGGGTAGATTGTAGTCTTATTGCCTTAAGCTTGGCTGAGTGTTGTTTGGCATACATTTCCTGGGGAGATGAAACACACATGTATACTCACCCTGTAAAGGAGCCTACAACAAAGCAAAGTACAAATAGACCATAGTGTATAGTGGTGAACCAATGAGTTTTACTGGGATTACTTTACAGGAATATGTGTGAGGGGTTACTTACAGGAACAGAAATGACTCAAAGACAGCTGCATCACCAAAGCCCATCCCAGCATTGGTGACAGCTCATAAAATTGGAAACCTGGAGCACGCTGCACAGCCTGAAGGCAGCTCAATGCGTTGGAGAGCATACTTTGCATGACTCAGTTGCCCTGAGCCTCTTCTAGGAAACTCAGTTGGTCTTTAGTTCTTGTAAGTAGTTTGTTAGGCCTCTGCTTGCTTCAGGTAGCTGGCCTTGTTGGACAGTCTTCTCCGCCTCTTGACTTGTCCAGGAGTGACTCTCAACAGTCTTTATACTCTCAGAAAGAGGTGTGTATTGGTGAATCTAGTCAGATTTAGGAACTTCCTGGAAGTATTTTGAGGTGTTTACTTCCTGTCTTAACAGCTTTTCTTTAAACTTTCTCCTCCGCTTAGAGCATGCTGCTGTTTTCTTCCTCTAAACATCCTCTCTTAAGCGTTTTCTATTAAAACAGAAAGTTTTAGACTCAGAAGAAGCTGTTATACAATTCTGAGGAAGAAAAAAGTGCCTTGTGCCTGTAATACGGTTAAAAAAGTAATGATACGATGCATATGGAGGGAATGATAACCAGAACTTTCTTCATTATTTCATAAGGAATTCCTGATATGTGAAAAGCTAAAAAGTACAGCTCTTATTATCTTTGAATATTATTATATAATTTAAAAGGCAAGACCAAAACTTTTGGAATACAAGAAAGGAAAAGAAGGAAGGGAGGGAGAGGAGGAGGAAAGAAGGAAGGAAGAAAGAAAAACAATTGTCTGTTGATTATCTGTGGTTTGTCTCTGGCCATGGGGCTATACCAGTGTAAATTTGGGAAGGCCTTTTGAGACATTGTGTCACTGGTTTTAAATCTGAGTCCCCCAAATATAAAATTGGACCATATCTGGATTTCAGGGCTGCCCAGAGCAAGAAGTAAATTTTAAGAGGTTGAAAAGGAATCATCCATAAATCATTCCTTTCAAATCTGGCTTTCCAAATAAAATTCCACAAATCTAGTAGCCATTCCAAAAACATCTATCAACTAAATATTGAAAGATACCAGCTCTAAGATCAAGGGCTCCACCCAGAACTTAACACTGATAATTTAAGGTCAGTTGTCCTTTGATCTTAAAATGTGTGTTTACATATATTTTACTACCAATTAATTAGTGAGTCTGCCTCAAAATAAAAAAAATGAAAGAAACCTTGTACTAATGGTTTTCTCTAGTGTTGTTATTTATCAGATGCTTCATTAACAGGAGATATGAATTGGGTTGATAGCAGGTCCGGAAGCATAAAAATAAGTTAATGAAGCACACTGCTTAAAAGTCTATAACATTTTTGTCATCTCAAATTTTTGAAGTTGATAACATCTTGTCATCTTAAATTCTGGAGCACCCTGGGCACTTCCCTGTGTAGGGAAAGGAATGAAGAAGGTTTCATACGCCGGGTCTGCATCTCAAAAGACAAGTCTAACGGCATGTGTGATGTTGCACCTGTAATTATTTTGGGAGTGCAAAATTGGCTACACCCATAATTGCTCCTATAAACAGCTAATTGTAGCTGCTGTTAGCCACTTGTGGGTGTAATTAGCTACTTGCCCTTAATCTTCATGGAATGCCCAATTCTCCCTGTAATTAGTCAATTGTAGATGCTGTTACTTTTGCAAGAGAGAAAAGATGGGATTATTTCCCTTTGAATGTCTCGTCTAAATCTTTAACTTTGATTCACAATTTGTGAAAAGTATGAACAGAAATAATTGGGCTCACAAAATGAATGGGAGGCAGTTTCCCTTTCCCTATCTATATCTTAGAGACAATGTGTTCAAAAGAAAAGGCTGTGGGGACACCTTCATAATAAAATTTTATTGTGGTCTGTGCATTGTTACCTGGAATTATTATTTAAATTTACGAATTATATTTCTATTGAAGTTTTGCACAAAACAGTCAGGGTTGCTCAGGTAATTCCATATGGAAAGCCTGCAACAAAGAGTCTAATTCCTTAGGATGATGGAGTTTTGAATGTTAAAAATAAAAAGTGTGAGTCTGGTTCTAATTTGAGTCCTCTCCTGCCTCGCCTGCTCTGGTTGAACTTGCGGCAAGGTTTGACGCGTGCAGCCTCAATGCCCTCTCCTGTAGAGGAGTTACAATGACACTGCCACCTCTCCAGGTGGTCTTGAGAGCTGCACAAACAGCGCAGGTACACAAGAGACACTTGGTAAATATTTGCTGATCTTAACGCAGCCAGCGAAATTCAGCTCTGTGTGTTCTCTGTGAAGCATAGCATCTCTCACCGTGGTGCTGAAATGTAGCTTTGCTAGTTGTTCCTCAAATACCAGGACAGCACAGAAAATAAAATAAATTTTCATTTTTCACGACCGTCACCTACTTTCTCACCTATGGATTTTCAAAATTGTCCTATTTTTCTCCTCCTACAAGAAAGCATACATGTTTTCAAGGGTATTTTCAAGGTGGCATCCTGCTTATAATATACCTATCATATATAATAATTTCTAGATAATAACATATTGCAAATGTAAATACGGATTTGGATCCCTTTTGAACAGTAAAAAAAAAAAAGGTGCTTGGAATTCTAATCCTTGGAAATAGGGAGGTGATTCAGTGGGTAAAGAACTTGGTAAACAACCATGAGGATCTGAATTTGGATCCCAAGAACTCACATAAACCAAATGCAGTATTGCGTGTCTGATCTCCAGGCCTCCTACTGAGAGTTGGGGGTTGGAGACAGGAGAACCCTGGAAACTCTTGGATCAGTAACTTGGCATCTAAATACTAAAACAGCCTGCCTCGAACAATGTGGAAACCAAGAAGCAACACTTGAGGCTGCATGCTGACCTCTACATATGCATACATCATACACATACACACAAAAAAAGAGAAATAGAAAGAAAGAAAACTATAAATCTTAGTCCTGAAATGATCTTCAAGAGTCAAACCTGTCATTTAAAAAGTGAAATGCCTGTCTGCAGAACACGAGTTCTGGGGCCCAATCCAGTCTGTTGGGGTCAATCTGGGTTGTTTTTTTTTTTTTTTTTTTTTTTTTTTGTTTCCAGTCCACTTAATTAGAGAAGGAAAATTTTGAAGTTTTTACCACTCCAGGGATAATTTGAAATATAGCATAAAGCAGTAACATTTCTAGTTTGGAGAGGAAGCATTCTCTGGGAGGAAAATGATATACATCCTGGTTTACATTCATGCACTCACGTGACTAGGAACATGGGGGAGGGGAAAGGCGCGGGTTGGGAAGAAGTGGTGAGGGGGGCTGTAAGTAGCGCACGTCTGTGTGGAAGTGTGGGTGAGTAATGTTGACATAAAATAGACTGGACGCTTGGGGAGCTTGAAGCAATATCTTTCTCCACTAAACTGCTTTATTACTGCCGTACCTTCCCTCCTGGGCATGCAGTCAGCTGAGACTAGGCCAAATTGGCAGTCATTTTCCTGGAGCCTGGCAGGTCTGTGATCTCTGGGAGTTCCCAGCCGGCATTTCTGCCTCAACCAAGCCCTTCCAAGGGTCAGTGACCACCCTGGCACACAGGCCCCCGTTTGCATGGGCTGGGTCACAAGTCGGGAGCAAATTGAGTTCATAGCTTAAAGTCACACTGTGAAAGAGTTCTCTGCCCCCTGTGGTATTGCACAGTGCCAACTCTCCCCAAAATGCTTTCCTAATCCTCTACTGTCACAGCACATCAGGCCAGCATCCTTCAGAGTCGGCTAGAAGCAAAGGAGCTCTTTGGTGACCAAGGGGTTAAATTGATAACATATTTTTATTTTGCTTAAAAAATACCCTATAATTTGGGGAGATGTGTTGACTGTTGATAAGCAGTCCTGAAATAATAATAGTGGGAGCTGCTTATCACAGGCAGGCAATAGTTCTATGAGCATGTTCTGGTGGACGAAAAAAATGGGAACAAAAATTAATAGTGACAGAGCTGGTAGAAACAAGCTACAAATCCGATACTGAGTCATAAAATACAGACTAACCCAATAAACTCATGCTACTGTTATTATATTAATATTGTTAAAAAATATCATAACATTTTAAAAATGGAATGGGGGTGGACGGACACTGTTTTTAGAGATAATTTTTACTCTGTGTAGCTTAAAGGCAGAATTTATCTCTCTTTTTTTGTCCTGAAAATACTAAATCTTTAACTCAAATAGCCCAGTGAAGAAGTTGGCTTGGAGACAAGATTTAAAATGTTGCCCACATTTATGTCCTCAAAAGAAAGGGGTAGGAGAGAGCTGGCATTTATTGGGGGTTGTCTTGTATTCGTGACCTCAGTGAGATGTCCACGTCACATCCCCTGAAAGAGGAATATCTCACACTCCTGAACTGAGGAGGACTGGAACCATCCAGTCAGTCATCTGAGAAACAAGCTGCTAGCTTAGGGTAGGGAACTGAAGTCCAAACTCAAGGCCTGCCCCAACCAGGTTTGATCTGATGCCTCAGGAACTCCTACCTAAGTGTGGAGCCTGGGGAGGGGGGTACGCAGGGCTGGGGAGGAAGTGGGCAGCTTCAGCCTGAGAAGAGACCTGGGCCCATTTTACCAGAGTGACTGCAAGTCAAGGTCAGCTAACAGTTAGCACTTCCAAGACAGTGGGCATTCCCAAAGAGGCCAGAATGGCACATTCTAACGTGAAATCTAACTGTTTAAACATTAGGAAAACTGAATCCATGAATCTCCAAGGACATACTTCTCAGGCTGAACACCCAGATTTTCTCCAAACCTTACTTTTCCTGGAAGAGACACCGTCTCACGTTTATTTCCTCGGCTTTGGGTATTTTACTTATTTTTGAGACTTTTTGATTAATGCATGGTATCTCTTATTCATCCTTCAGTAAATATCGCCATTATAAGTGCTCTTGACGTAATACTATGCCTTTTGTGTTTCCTCTCTAAAAATCCCAGATGATTCATATTAACTACAGGTCATTTGTGGGTGTGCTGTCAAGTAGAAAAGGAGAATCCAGATGCCAAGATGTTTAAAAGCAGGTCCTCCTCACTATTGAAGATCAGCAATGCAAAGACACCCTTCTAAGGGAGAGAAGTCTTTAACATTAGTATTTTAAGTTCACGGAAAAAACAAACAAACAAAAAACGCTGTGATGTCACTGGAGATGCGTCTTTCCAGACGCATGCGCAGAACTAGGCACATTGTACCATGCTCTTCTCTGGGTTCTGGGAGTGAATTTGCTGCAGGCCATCAAAAGGACAAGCTGACACAGGCTGAATGAAATGCCTTGAGTTCGCTAGGCCCCTTCTGTCTTGAATATGGCGATCTCAGTGTAAACTTGGATGTCTGTGTGCGTCTCAGGAAATGACACACTATTTACCCAAAACCATTTCCTAATATTTTTAATCTTCTCATGGCCGGCCTTGTTGTAAACAACCCAAATGAGTTCCTCTTGGGCTCTGCATTTTATTTCCATGGCAGCTTTTTCTTTCTGCCCTTTATCCCAGCCCTCTGTGTGTGATGTGGTTTCAGTCTCGACAAGACATCAGATCTTGACTTAATAGGCAACAAGGGTAAAACCGCCAGCTCTTCACACACAGGGAATGGGGAGGTACATGCCAGCCTCCTTCCAAGATGTGATAACGTAATCTAAAGCCAGGCCCAGCCTGTCAGTTCAGGCCTAAAGGGATTTGATTCGGTGTCAGAACCTTTGGCTCAGGGGGTCACTTTCTGTTCTTGCTTTTCTTATAACAAAAGAGGGGAGGGGGCGTTCTGTGGTGAGTGTGTATGTGTGTGAGGGTGAGGAATCCATACGCACACGTTTTTTCTCAAGCCCCATGAATTCCTCGGCCGCTGTTTGTTGGGCCCAGGGCCTTTATTTCAGCCTCCCTGCAACATTTTTATTAGACAGAGGCTCTGAAGTAGGCTTGAGACGTGGATTGTGCAACTCAAAATCTTAGGCCTCTCCACAAGCAGGCTGATTGAAATCAGCGCTGTGTCGGGGCCTGTCATATCTCAGAAAAGACATAAAACACACGGAAACATCAATAAGCAACAAGCCCCTGACAGCTCCGAGACATTCCAGCTGACAAGAAGAGAAAGGGGGTGAGGTTAGGGCTCAGGGGGGATATTTAAAATGCCTAACAGCCAGCAGAAGTGTTGGCAGGCTTCAGGGAGGCCAGTGGAAGACAAGATAAAGTCTCTTAGGGTTATCACCTGGTTCGGGGTGGATCCCTCACAGCCAGGCCACCGGGAGGAGACAATGACACATGCCTTCTCCCCACCCCACCCCCCTACCTCTTTATTTTTAAATGTTTCTGAGAATCAAGCTGCATGTATGGTGTTGCCCAGACAACGTGTGTGCAAGAAAAGATTTTAAAATGTAGAAGAAAAAAAAAAGATGAAGAAATCTACAAGTTAAACAATTCTGCTTCCAGCTACAATGTACAGAAATCAAAAAAGCTTAACAAGGTGGTTTTTTTCTTCATTTAATTTCCTGTACACCAGAAGCTTTTGTTAAAAGATCAGAGATATTGCTATTTATTGAATTTTTAATATGATCTTTATTAAAAGACAGCACACATGTTTGGTTTTTCTCTCTCTCTTTTTAAACATGCATGAATATAAAAATCAAAGGCCAAGAATGCACCATGGCTGTTTGATTTGGGTGCTTTTACAATACTGGTGAGGTTTCAGCTATAGGATGCTTTAAAATTAAAAAGAAGGAAAGAAAGAAAGAAAGAAAGAAAGAAAGAAAGAAAGAAAGAACAGATAAACAGCCTCTATTCTTTGTCATGGCATTGATATTTTGAAGAAAAAAAATTAACCGTTATCTTTTAACCATTTGAACATTTCGGGCAGTCAGAAGGATTTCATAAACTGTCCTTCGGTTGGTTCTCAATGATCAACCTCAGGAACAGAAGTGGAAGTGATCTGAGTTTGAGTTCTCTGTCGTGGTGTGTGTAGGACATATGTGGGTGCTCAGTGCAGACTCCCACTGCAGTTCAGAGGAAGTTCTTTACATCAAGAAGGTTGAAATGCAGGCTTGGGAATTATAAAACTGGCAACTGTAGGTTCTAGAGTCTCAGACAATAGATCAAAGGGCGGCGCTGTTGTGCCTGCCTTAGCTCCAGGCTGAGTCTGGCTCTGGCTCTGGAGATTGGCGTTTAGACTCTAGACAAAATGTGTTTTCTCTGCGCTCTTCTGTAACCCGGTGGAAGTCAGGTATCCTGGGCTTACACCTCCCAGTGGAATCAAACTGCAGAAGTGAGGCTGTTGGGCTGAGCCCAGGAGTTTGACCGTGTACCCTGGACACAACATCACTCTGAGGCCCAGAGGAAAGGACAACCCTTCCAGATCCCCTCAGTGTCTTCATTTCCGGTTGTGGCCATCGATTCATTCGTTTCTGTACTGCATTTCCGATTCAATGTTACCTGACTTTTGTACTTGGTGGCTTCAGAAGTTCGGCAGCTTAACCAGCAGCGTCAGAGTCCAAGCCAGTAGTGGTAGCATGAAGGGACATGTGTCTGGTTAGCACTTGCGCGGCTGCAGCTGGAGCTTCAGGGAAACAAGCCAGGGCCTTGCTGTGGTGTGAGCTTAGCCTGTGTCCCCCAGAGGATCGTTCTCATGGGAGGCATGGTCCTGGGTTGATGTTGTTGATGGGCGAGGTCTACTTAGAGGTTTGAGGGTCACAGGGACATGCCCCTGTTACTGCAGGTCCTCTCTGACTGCCCCCTTGGTGATGCAAACACTTTCACACATATACCTCTGTCATGATGCTCCATAGCCAGGACCTGGACCAATGTCTGCTCTAGCCCGTGGACCTCCAAACATGGGCCCAAATAAACTGTTTCTTTTAAAACATAAACAAAGGAAGAAAAGTTGCAGAAGAAAAACATAAGGGAAATGAAAGATGAAAGGCAATGCACTAGAGAACCCAGCAAGCCAGTACCGAGTGAACTGGTAGGTGGCTCTGCCACTGTCCCTCAGCTCCAGGGTTTAGGATTTAGGGTTTGGGGTGTGTGTGTGTGTGTGTGTGTGTGTGTGTGTGTGTGTGTGTGTGTTCGTGCGCATGCATATGTGCATGTGTGCATGGGGTCCAGGTATCCAGCGATTTTCTTGTTAGATTTTCATACATGCATATGATGCACCTTGGTCTCATTCGTCATCTTTATTATCCTTTCTTATCTCTGCCACCCCAGTCCCCATTCTCTTCTTTCCCTTAATCGTCCCCATCAACATCCACATCATATCTTTTTGTTTTGTTTTGTTAGATTGTGTGGTACTTGTATTTCTGAATTTGGTTTATTTCACTTAATGTCTCTAGCTCCATTCATTTTCTTACAAACACAATTTTGTTCTTTGTGGCTCGGTGATACTCCATTGTGTGTGTGTATGTGTGTGTGTGTGTATGGATGTGGATGAGTATATATGTGTAGGCTGAATTTTTAATCCATTCATCTCCTGATTTGCACTGATTTCATAACTTGACTATCATGATATCAAAATAAACATAGTGGTCCAGGCATCTCTATTACATGCTGCCTTTGAATTTTTGGATATTTACCCAGCAGTGAATTTCAGCTACAGTTTTTCAGAACTAGATAAGAATAATGACACCAGGGGTTGTTGAAGTGTGGCCTGAGCTATGATATGCCAAACTACCTCCCAAATTATACAGTGTGTTTCACTTTTGTCATCGTTTTAATGGAACCGATGGATTCCAGAAGAGAAGGAGAGGAAATTGCTAGTGCAGTGCTGCAGAGAGAGTCAGCAACTGCTGCAAGACAAAGATGCCACACTCAGCCCACCACCTAGGTTACCACTCCAGACCAGGGCTAAACGGCATTTGGCCATCCAATTGCAGGACAACCAATAAGTACCAGAACCTCCATGGCTAGGAAATGACTAGTTATAAAGAGAAGGAGATTGGGATCTGCTTCCCAGACATAATGGCACTTTTTTTTTCTCATTTGTATTAGTTCTTGGAGAATCTCATCTAAGATATTTTGATCATCTTTACTCCATCCTCATTTCTCCCAGATCTACCCACTCATCCTCAACCCCACAAAGCTTTTATATTTCCTTTTTTAAAAACCAATCAAGCTATTTGTGCTGCCCGTATATTCTTGGATATGTGCCTTGCCCTGGAGTGGAGTCAGCCCACCAGGAGCCTCATCCTTATAGAAAATTGACTCTCCCTCTCCAACCAGCTATTGATTGGCAGCAGCACCTTACCTAGGGATTAACCCTTGTTCCAGCCCCTCCTCTTCACGCTGGGATTTGATCTGGCCTGAACTTGCACAGGTCTTATGCTTGCTATCTCGACTTACCTGAAATCATGCCTGCATCCGCGCTGCTGGATCCAGAAAACAGTTTCCAAGTAGTCATCCAGCTCTTGCGTCTCTTTTGTTTTCTGCCCCCACTTCTGCAATGATTCCTGAACTTTGGGAGGAGGGGTTGTGATGTAGATGCCCCATCTAGGGCTGAGAGTTCCAAACTCCCTTATTCTCAGGACCTACACCAACATGAGTGTTAATCTCATCTTCTGTGAGAAAAAAAATAACTTTGCTGATGAGGGCTGAAAAATGGTCTTGTCTATGGGTTTAATGATAATTCATTAAAAGCTAGTTGAATTCAATAGAAGCTCTGCCCATTAAGCAAAATAATACTACTAGATTTTCTCCCTGGGGCTTGTGACCTGTCTATCCATTGGGTCTTCGACCTAGTATGTGCCAGATACTTGTGGAGTGGCTCTCAAATCTAATCACAAAGTAGCTGGCTATTGCCATGACATTTGTGCCACTTCTGCCCAGTGGGCATGCCTTGCTAAGCCAATATTTTTACCCGTGACAAGGTTCCCAGCTACTGCAGAAGCATGCACCTCCTAGTGCTATAAAAGCTGGCCAATACAGTTGAAGCTCGAAGTCTCTGTGTTCTATGATACAAGTACGTAGTGTCTTCAACAACACAGTCTTACCATCAAATTTTAAAAGGTTACCAAAAATATTGCAAGTGTCCTGCAATGACTGAGGGTATCTGTGGGACCTCACTAGTCAACAACTACAAAAGACCCATTCCTGGCACTGGGGGTGGTTATTTGTTAGCCTGTGGTGTCTAGTAGGGACATTGTCCTATTACATGGCAACACTATTTAAATGTGTGTATGTGTGTGTTAGGAAGTTTCTATACAAACTTTTAAAAAGTTCTTTAATGTTGATTATTCCTCTCCATGTTCCTGCTCTATTTTGCCCTTACACTCCTCTCTCTATTTATATTTAGTGCTTTCTTTTCTATGATACACTTTAACCCTTTAAACACATGCATTCTCTTCCCTCTCTTGAAATCTCACCCTCATGGACCTTTAGAAATTTCCTGGCCTCTCTGTGTATTCCAAACAGAATTCTCATGTCTTAACACTCAAAGCTAACATCTGCAAATGAGAGAAAATGGATGACCACTCCCAAGATGATAGTTTCTAGCTCCATCCACTTACTTGAATGTTTCAGAATTTTGTTTTTCCTAAGAGCTATATTGGAACATGAATAATAAAACCCCAGAGATCAGAAAAGCAGTCAAGCCACTAGAGAGCCTCTAAGAAATCCTTACACCTAAAGAGAGAGAGAGAGAGAGAGAGAGAGAGAGAGAGAGAGAGAGAGAGAGTTCCTGTCTCATCCCAGCTTATGTTCCTCTCTAGTACTGGGACTATAAGTGTATACAATACCACCGGGCTTCTATGGGGAACTAGTGTGGCTACTGGGGTTAAAGGCATATGCCACCACTGCCTGGTCTGTATGGCTGTTTTACTCTCTGATCTTCAGGCAAATTTTATTTATTAAAATACAAATGAAATATCACCACACTAAGTAATATCCCATTGTGTACATATACCACATTTTCATTATCCACTCATCAGAAGATACCCATGGTTGTTTCCATTTCCTAGGTATTGTGAACATAGCAGCAATAAATGTGGATGAGCAGACTTGTCTATAATAGAATATATAAGTATATGCCCACGCATGCTGTGCATCATACTATAGATCTATCTTCAGGTTTTTAGGAACATTCACACTGATTTCCATAGTGGCGTCCCCAGTTTTTCCTCCCACCAGCAATGAATAAGCATTTCTTTCTCTTACATCTATGCCAGCATTTGTCAATGTTTGTTTTGTTTTGCTTTATCTTAGGCATTCTGGTTGGGCTGAGGTAAAATCTTAATGTAGTTCTGGTTTTCACTTCCCTAATAGCTAAGTATGTGGAACAGTTTTTAAATATTTCTCAGCTATTTGGATTTCAAGTTGTGAGACTTCTTCGCTTACATCTTTGCCCCAATTTTAATTGAGCTGTTTTCCTGATGTTTAGTGTTTTATATCTGTGCATATTCTCAGTACTAACCCTCTGATTTTTTAAGTTGAGTCTTCATTCAAGTAGTGGTGTTCTCTGATGCACAGATGCCTTTTAGTTTCATGAGGTCCAGTCTTTCAATTGTTAATCTTAATGTCTGTGTGCCATTTGTGTCCTGTTTGGAAATGTCTTCCTATACCAGTGAGTTTAAGTGTATTCCCTATTTTCTCCTCCAGCAGATTCAAAGTACAGTTCTATGTTGAGGTCCTTGGTCCATTTGAGATTGAGTTTTATGCATGGCTAGAGATAATGCTCTAGTTCAATTCTTCATGCAGCTATCGAATTTGGCAAGCACCATTTGTTGAAGATGCTGTCTTTTCTCCAGTTTGTATTGTTGTCCTCTTTGTCAAAAATCGGGTAGTCTTAGAAGGCTGTGCTGATATATGGGTCCTCAAGTCTATTCTACTTTTTAGAAATGCTATTCTATAAAATTTGCCCATTTTATACCAGATCCGTCTAGGGTGGCAATTTCTACAGCCATTCTTTGAAAGTTCCGGGCTGTTTTGACTCTCCAGGGTATTTTATGTTTCATTATAAAATTAAAGATTTTGTTTTTAACCTCCATAAAATATTGTATTGCATCATTATTCCAGTGAGATGTAACTAAGAAATGAGTAAATATACTGATTCTAATAACTGACAGAAGAGATAAAGAGGTACGTGACCTGCTCATTAAAGGAAAACCCCACCAACAGGATACTACAATTCTAAACATATATGCCACAAACACAAAGACACCCACTTTCATAAAAGAAAAGTTATTTGATCTAAAATCACAGATTTTAACCAGAGCAAAGACCACCCCCAAAAAAGTGAATGGGAAGATATACTTAAAATCAGGGCTGCTGTTGTAATTCACAAGCAAACTACAATCTGTATAACCACAGCGATTAGGTGTATAGTAAAGGACTAACGGGTAAGAATGGATCTCCTACTGATGTGGAAATAGAATAGATAGTTATGAATGGATGAGGGCGGGAGAGTGGAATGGGGGAATAAAATTAGGAGGGACAGGTAAGAAGGAGGGAATACGGGCAAGGACAGCCAATTTGAGGGGTCATATGGTGACCATAGAAGCTTCCTAAAACACACACATATACGAGGCTGATCTAAATGAAATTGTCGAGTAACAAGGGAGACAGAGCTCCCCCTGGACAGTTCTCATCCCCACATGAAGCTTCCAGCACCAAGAATAGATTACATCCAATTGAATTAATTGGCCAAAGGAAAGCCCAAGCAGCTCAGTCTCCTCACAAACTAACAGTGCAACCCCGTTTGCTGAAGACAACAGCTACACAACTCACTGAACATGAAAAGGCCAACTAGTGCCTACTACAGGCTCATGTTTACGATACCTCTTACTGTTGTACGCTACCAAAGGAAAAGGGGTAAATACCAATCCAGATACAAACTCTTTGAGCTACAATGGCTACCTGCCTGCAAGATACACTGGAGCAGCAGTGGCCCAACACATGTGGGAGTAGCCAACTGACCTCTCATTTGATTTAAGACCTATTCCATGAGATGGAATCCATATAAAACACTGCTTGGATGACAATAACCTGAGACTAGATGGGCCAGGGCCAGGGACCTAGGGTAAAACCAAATACTACTGATCTGTGGGAAAAGTAGCAATAAAATGACTCTTAATGACATTCTACTATGCCCACAGATCATTACTTTGCCCAGCCATAATCAGAGACACTTCCTTCTGCACCAGATGGAAACTAATCAGACACTCACAGCCAGACATTATGCAGAGAATGAGAGACCATGGCACAGTCAGTCTTAAACAGGATGTCTACATCAAATCTTTCCCCTGAGCACTAAGAGAACCCCGTGGAGGAAGAGGCAGAGTGTAAAAGCCAGAGAGGATGGAGGACACCAAGGAAACAAGGCTTTCTAAATAGCACAACTGAAGCACATACGAGCTCACTGAAACTGTGGCAGCATGCACAAGGCCAGCACACAAACACACACACACACACACACACACACACACACCCCTCAGCCAGAAACTAGTGTCAATTGATAACCACTTGCAAATTCAAGATGAGTTTTTTTCTGAGAGTCTCACTGGGGAACAAACCTCTCTTAAGACAGGCCCCACACCAAGTAGTAGAAGGCCAACACTAAATGATTCAGTAGCATCTTTGGAGGTTCTTGCTCTGAACAAGGTTCTTGTGTCAGGGCATTATTTTTTAATCTTGCAGCTGCTTTGTGTGTATTACGGCTTCTGGGTTTGAGTTCTCATGGGATTCCTGTGTGTGCAAATAGGTATTTCTGTACCCATGTGTGTTTCTTGTGCTTTTTCCATGGGATTCCTGTGTGTGCAAATGGGTGTTTCTGCACCCCCATGTGCTTCTTGTGCTTTTTCCTTGACTTTTTTTCTCCTTCTGTTTGCTTTGTCCTATTCCAATTTGTATGGTTTTGTTTTTACATTATTTTACTTTATTTTTTATTATTACTACTTAAATGCTTATTTGTTTTCTAAAGAGACACAGAAAGGGTGTGGATCTACACAGGACAGAAAATGGGGAGGACCTGGAAGGAGTTGGAGGAGGGAAACCATAATCAGAATTTATTGTATGAAAAGTCTATTTTCAGTAAAAGATAAACAGGAGTTCTGGGACACACAAAACCATGACTAAAATTAATGAAATAGAAATGGGAAAAATGCAACAAATTAAAGAAAAACTAAAGTAAGTTCTTTGAAAAGATTAAAAACATCTTTAGCCAAATGAAACAAAACAAAGAGAGAATATCCAAATTAATAAAATTAATGATGAAAAAGGAGACATTACAACAGACACTGTAGAAATACAGAGTATTATAAGGTCATATTTTAAAAATCTGAATTTCACCAACATGGAAAAATGTAGAAGAAATGGATGAAACTGTATATATACAGTTAAATTGATCCAGGAAGGACATCCAATGAGACAGAATCAGTACTTAAAAATCTCTCAATTAAAAATAAGCCCTCAGCCAGATAACGTCAACACAGAATTCTGCTGGACCTTGAAAGAAGCCTAATGGCTCTTTGTATGTTTTTTCTGTAGTAAGGACTTGCCCTATCCCCCAAGGTCTATAAGCTCTTGTCCCCCCATCCTGCAATTACAGGGTAATGAAATCTTACAAGATGGGACTTTGTGTGAGATGTGAGCCATTGGAGGTGGACCATTAAAGAGGATCACTGCTCTTGGATCTTCTCCTTTGTGTCTTGGTCATTAGATGACCTGTTTTGCTCTGTCATTCATTTGAACTATGATGGGCTTTCTCTTTTATTTATTTTTTGTGAAGATTATTTTAATTTATTAGATTTTTTTTAAAAGAAGATACCAATTCAAGTTCCCTCCCCTCCTCCCATTCCCTCCACACACCCTCCTACCTCACCCCCATCCAATCCTCAGAGAGGGTAAGGCACATTGCCTTGTGAAAGGTCCAAGGCCCTCTCTACTATATCTAGACTGAGCAAGGTATCCATCCAAAGAGAATAGGATCCCAAAAAGCCAGTACATGCAGTAGGGATACATCCTGGTGCCACTGCCATGGCCCCTCAGTCTGCCCCAGCCATGCAACTGTCAACCGCATTCAGAGGGACTAGTTTGGTCCTACTCCTGTTCCTTCCCAGTCTGGCAGGAGTTGGTGAGCTCCCATTAGCTCAGACAAACTGCTTCAGTGGATGAATCCATCACGGTCTTGACCTCCTTGCTCACAGCCTCATTCCTTCCACTCTTCAACTGGACTTTGGGAGCTCAGTCCAGTGTTCCAATGCGGCCCTCTGCCTCTGCGATCAATTGATAAGAAGCTAAAATCTCTAAAACTCTGAGCCTAAATAAATTTTTGTTTATTATGAGATGGAAACCATTGTCCTATCTCCTCTGTTCTTACAACAATCCTTGTGAAACATGTGTGCTATCAGTGTGCTTCGACTACAAGTGTCTTCAAAGAAATGACAAAGTTGCTTCCTCAGAAGCCTGTAAGGTGAGTTGTTTGTTTTATTAGAAGTATACCTTCTTTTCTTGGTCTTTCCATACAGGGATTATGGTGATATCAACCATTCCTAGGGCCAATGGAAGAGTTAAATCAAGAAGACAGGACACTGAAAAACAAAAGTAAAGGATTTTCACGTGTAAGAGTGTGTGGGGTCCCATCACTGACCTAGACCTGCTCTCAGAAGTGAAAGTCCTGGCTTCCTTTGTCCCTCCAACCTGATGGCCCCTCATCATTTGGCAGATAAACTACAAATAACATGGAATCTGAATCTCCAAGAGACCAGGAGATGACACATAAAGAATCTTCATTCCTTCCTTTCTTTCTTCCTTTCTTTGTGTGTGTGTGTGTGTGTGTGTGTGTGTGTGTGTGTGTGTGTGTGTGTCCTTGAGTCTTCTCTGCATGCTCTCTTACTGGTTAGATGGCTACCCAAGTTAAAACCTACCACGTACTGATGCAAGTCCACACAATGGAAAATCAAGAGATTCACTAATCCTTTGTGCAAATCCTTGAGTTATCAGCTGCTGGACTATAAGTTGTTTAAAATGCTTAAGAAACATGTTTAGCCAAATAAAACTACCAGATGAAAGCCTACCATCATGCTTAACCAGATATCAGTGCAAAGCCTATCTCACGCTGAAGCATAAGGCCCTTTGTACACAGATTGGCTAAAGATTTCTAAGTTAGACTCTTGTTATTAATTATTGGACTTGCAGACCCAAGAACAAGATCCAGAGCATGAACCAAAGCATTCTCTGTTTCTGCAGCCTGCTTGCTCTTTTGACATGTGAAATATCACAAAATAAGCAACTGTTTTAGACTGTCTTACGTGTGACTCACTACACACATGATAAGCTTCACAACTTTGTCAATGTTTACTATTCAATCTTTCTTTCAAGCATTTAGTGGGCACATGGTTAGCATGCAGACTGAGTATCTGTGTGTTATCTTGCTAGATCTTGGGATTTATAGGCCAACTCCCTTTGGGTCTGTGGCATTTATTAGCACAGAATTTCATTTAAGGGAAAGTATCAGGCAACCAGGGAACTGGTTTGAGTGGGATGTTTTTGACAAAGGCATTCACGTGTAGATGACTTCCTGGAGCCTGAATTATAGACCAATGAGCAAGTTTCTCCTTAGGTTCCTGAACTCAAGAAATGAAGAATTTTTGCAAAAATCAAATAGTTGGTGCTTAATTTTTTTTATCTGTGTAAGAGTTACCATTCTGGAAAAAAAAAGTCACCTTGGCTATTGCTTTGCAGAAGGAATAAAAATGGTGACAGGAATAATGTAGAAAGCGCCAGTGGTGTCTGCACTTCTCAAGCAATTATTTCAGACTCTGAACATATTGAGTGCTCCCCATGATTCTTCATTAAACTATAAACTTTAATGACAATGTCTCACATCTTAAATGTAACTACAACACCCAATAACTTTTCTCTAGATTTCGATAAATGTTCAATTACGTATCATCATGATGGAGGTGTAAATGTGGATTTTAGTGTTCCAAAAAGCATATTCCCTATAATGGATGGGAATGGATATAAACTCTAGGAACCTCCCAGGCATATTACTACTACCAATTCAATAATTCAGTCACAAGGGAAACTCGAGAAAGAATGATGAACCTAGGCCATGCAAAATATTCTCTCTTTGGCAAGTCTAATAATATTTACTCGTTTGTATGTCTATGTCTTCAAATATGCTACCCTCTACCACAGCTTCAGGGAGTGATCTGAAGTGTGTGGTATTGGATGGGCTCCAATTAGTCTGATGGATGGAACCAATTATGGCAACAAAAACAACAGTCCAGAAACCCGGTACATTTGTATTATATACCTGAAAAGAGGAGGTGAGTGTATTGTATAGAACTGAACAAGGAAGAGGATTTAGCTAGTCTGAGTACAGATCTCCACGGAGGCGCATTCTCAAGCTGCAGTCATCCCAGAGGAGGAATCTGGCTGCTTTTGTATACTGTCTGAGCACTCACACTCTGACCAGGGAGGACATTGCTGTTCTCCTCTTAGTCTCACCTGGATATGGCTTTGTTAATCCCATGAAGCTGAGGCATCAAGGTCTTTGACATGACCGTGTTCGTGTCAACAGCACACTTTCACTAAGAGATTCATCTTCTCTGTATTCCTTTGCTCAAAAATTCCTCTACTCCCTACAAGTATATGCCACAAAGTCCAGAAGAGGCCATCAAATCCCCTAGAACTAGAGTTACAAGTAGCTATAAGCAGCCTTAGGTGCTAGGAACCAAACTCAGCACCTCTGAAAGAGCAGAAAGTGCTCTTAACCACTTAGCCATCTTTCCAGATCATGAAATAAAATCTTTTTATAGATAGATAGATATGGATATCAATATACATTTATTTATATATATTTCTTGATATTATATTATGTTTTTATTCAACATGGAACAGGAACACAATTTAGTAATAAGCATTATGTTTAGTGTGTCAGATTGGAAGACTGGAAGCTTTGATGCCTTCTCATCATCACACTTTCTCCACAAAGGGAAACCAATATTAGAAAAATCCCCCATTACTAAGGACAGATGGTCAGTAGGTCTTAGTAACTGTCTTCCCATCTCTCTATCTTGAAGACTTTGGAGGACACAGAGCACAGTGTGCCCGCTATTTATGACCACTTTCTACCCTTTGGGTAACATTTAATTAAAGTTAAGTAACTTCTTTGTACAGCTCAGTGTGTTTTGTCAATTCTATATTAAATTAAGCTTAATTTGAAAAGAGTAGGGAACACCATAATGCGGAGGAGAGAAGGCTGAAGCTATAGGTTGTACTTGCCTTGGCATAGAGCAGCATTCCTGGTATGGGACCTGAGACTGAGTGGCATGGCTTTAATCTCCTCAAGCATCAGTTTCTCTACCCACAAACAAGGTCATGTTAGTCATTTCAAGGATGAAATAATTCAGGTAAAACCTTTAGCATGCAATGAGTATCTGATTCATGGTAACTACTATTATGGTCATGGCTAAATAATATTTTCAATATTGTTTTAGATTGTTGCATTTTATATCAGTTCTGTGGATGCTCTTAGTTTTGAACATTTTTAACTTCTGTGGGCACATGTTGTCTGTATTTATTTAGGAATTCAATGAAGTGATTTGATGTATTGTCCAGTGATTGACAATCCAATCACTTTAGTTAGTATCCCCTCCAACTTTTTCTCTACACTGGGAAATCCTGGCCTCTTTGGGTTCCTGTGAAGACTATATATTGATGCAGACTGTAGTTATCCTATTGTGCTCTAGAACACTAGAAATTACATTCTCAAATTCAGGCTCTGAAAAACTGTATTCCTTCTCCTTGTGGTTCTGCTTAGCATTCATCCATGAATACAGGCAACTCTCTAGGTCATGGTACATAATACATATAGTACATTCCAAGGATCTTATCATTTAAAAGTTAAATATGTTAGGAACTGGAGAGTTGGCTTAGTGGTTAAGAACACCCATTGTTTACAAAGGAGCTGGGTTTGCTTCACAGCACCCATGTGGTGGCTTGCAACTATATGCAACCCCAGTTCCAGGGGATTCTAGGTCTTCTGCAGGTATCCTTTGACACCAGGCACACACAGTGCATGTACATACATGCAAGAAAGCACTCATACATGTATAATAAAATAAATCTTTAAAAAGAAAAAAATAATGCAGCTGAAGAGATAGCGCAATGAGCATTTGCTGACCTTGCAGAGAACCCAAGTTTGGATTCCAGCACCCACCTGGTAGCTCACAACCATCTGTAACTCCAGCTTCAAGGAATCTGATGCCCTTTTCTGGCTTCTGTGAGCATGAGGCCTGAGAGTTGTGCACAGACACACATGCAGGAGAAACATTCATGTACATCAAGTTCAAATAAACCAGTCTTTTAAAGCTAAATGTTTATTTTCTAAACTTTGCTGTTTAGACATTCTTAAATTTTTGGTACTCATTTTATTGAATCTTAGATTCCTTAAAATATTACAGTCATGGTTAAACTATGCTATGAGGATATACCCTTCCAGTCAGGTTACTTATTTCTGTATATCTAAAATAAAATTCCTGTGTGATATTTATATAGAAATGTTATGCTATTTAAAAAAGTAAAGAAAGAAACATTGAACCAAAAAGTGTTCAATGGGTATTGGCTCCATTCTTTACCATATTTTCAGCAATTTTTGAAGGACTCAACCTAATACCATTAGCCCAAGCAAACATACAAATCAAATCTAAAAGCCTGTAACAATGGGCTGTATCTATTACACATAATCAGGAGGGCCATTCACATGTCTGACCTGCTTCATACCCAAGAGTCTATTTTATCTGGAGCCTCTGGTTCCTCCTGTTCTGAAAATGCAATGTTCCTGCTGTCTTAGGTAGACAGTCAGTAGCTGTAAAGGAACCTGGAAAGGTGCTTAGCCTAGACACACCTGGAAAGCACATCACTAAGAATATTTCCACCTTAAAGTCTTTGACAAATGTACATGTTTGTTTATTTCATCACTGTGTATGTATGCATGTGTGCACATGTGCAAATGCCTGCTTGTGAGTGTATTGTGTGGGGGTACACATCCAGTGGTGACATATATGTAGAAGTCAGAGGGCAACCTTGGGCTTTGTTGCTAGGCTACACTTCATACTTTGTTTGAGACAGGGCTTCTTTGCCATCACATAGGCCAGGCTAGCTGGACTACGAACTTCTGGAGACTGCCCTGTCTCTGTCTCCCTCTCTCCACAGGATCCCTGGGATTACAGAGCTTTGCACCCCTGTATTCAGTCAGTATGTGCTCTGGGACCTGAACTTAGGTATCGGGCTTTCATGGCAAGTGTTTGGACCCACTGAAGCACCTCCTCAAGCCCTAGCAAATGTACCATTTTAAATCTCTCTCAAAAACTGAAATCATTCAGTTTTCTAATGTTTTGTATTTGATGTAAATTATGGATGTGTTAATAGTATCTGACCTTCAAAACTATTTCTGAGAATGAAATGATATAATATTGGCCAAGTATTTACTCCATGCCTGCCCCGTTATAAACCCTTTGCAAATATCTTCTGCTTTTAAATGCTGCCACCTTGGCCTAAGTCTGAGTACTTAGCTGCAGAGAGTACTAACACATTTGTTTGAATCTTATAAACAACAATATGTTGACATAGAGATTTCTCATTAGTTTGTAAAAGATCAGATAATTTGGAAATGGAGTTAAAGATTTTGCCTAATTATGAATATATGTATGCTGTTAATAATAGTTTTAAAAAGAGCATGCTAGCTTTTGCCCCAGAAGAGTCTCCTCAATTTTCACATAAATATTAAAATTGTGTGAATAAATAAATATGTGAAAATCAGAGACTGATCCAATGATTGACATCTGGGTTACTAACCCATTTTCATCATCATGTTGGAATGATTATCAGGCATAGAACATGAGCAGCTCATGATTTCCTACAGGAGGGGAGAGAGTGTGGCATCATAATAGCAGGTTAGCATGGATTCTTTCCGGCCCCTATCAGAAGCACTGTTTGTAAACATAGTAAACCACTTAGAATTAAACTTTTAATTCCTCCCTCCCTTTTTAATTAAAGAAGGTTATGAAGAAAAGTTTACATTCATTTCTAAGATATTGAAAGCAAGCAACAGGGAGGGAAATATTAGTTGGCTTTTTAATCTGTGCAATCCAGGGGGGAATGTTGATGGTTCTACCAGAAAGGATGACAATCAAGTGACCCAACAGTCCCAGGAAGACTACCATTTCATTTGCACACCCTCTCACGGACTGTTGTAATTGCTACTTAATTCTTTAATTTAGTCTCTAAACAATGAAGATCCACTCATCAGCTAAAAAGTGCCCATGCAAAATGCCCAAGGAGTCATGCTATGGTGAATCCCAAAATGGCAGAATTGAAATGAAGCAGACAGCTCATAAAAGGAAGACATCCTTCAGACAACCCTGCCCATGTGTCACAGTCACAGGAAGTAAGAGCTAAAATGAGACTTAGATGTTTGGAAGCCAGATTCTGTGTGGACTGTGTGCCTTCTAAAGAATATTTGAGAAGATGTCATAAACCCAACACAGCTTGAGTGTCGCTGTGTATGCTTCACTGAAATGGATGCATCCATCTCATCAGGTGGACGGAAGAATATTGCAAAATATAGTGTACACCACGACATCATCTTACTAAAATATAGCATGTTCATGGGAAGGGCTTTGTAAATGCACAAGCTATCCATACTAACTAGGGTTTTAAGTAACTCTACTGATTTTCTTTTTTTTTTTCCATACATTGTTTTATTTTTTCCATTCAAAAACATAATTAAAGAAATAAAATTTTTACCTTTCTTCCCCTTCTCCCGGTCCCCTCCCACTACCTCCCCACCCCTTCTCCCTCCCCCTTCTTCCTTGAAAGAGGGCATGGTGCCCTGCCCTGTTGGAAGTCCAAGGCCCACCCCCATCCCTCCCGGCCTAGGAAGGAGTGCATTCAA
>PVIU01004144.1:6914-23628 GCA_004026605.1 Ondatra zibethicus
CCTTTTCCCCACAACCTCTCCAGCATAAGTTGTCATCAGTGTTTTTGATCTTGGCCATTCTTACAGGTGTAAGATGGAATCTCAGAGTTGTTTTGATTTGCATTTCTCTGATGACTAAGGATGTTGAACATTTCCTTAAGTGTCTTTCAGCCATTTTAGATTCTTCTGTTGAGAGTTCTCTGTTTAGGTCTGTACTCCAGTTTTTTATTGGATTATGTGATCTTTTGGTGTCCAGTTTCTTGAGTTCTTTGTATATTTTGGAGATCAGACCTCTGTCTGATGTTGGGGTTAGTGAAGATCTTTTCCCATTCTGTGGGCTGTCGTTTTGTCTTGTTGACCGTGTTCTTTGCTTTACAGAAGCTTTTCAGTTTCAGGAGGTCCCATTTATTAATTGTTTC
This sequence comes from Ondatra zibethicus, assembly GCA_004026605.1. NCBI lineage: Eukaryota > Metazoa > Chordata > Mammalia > Rodentia > Cricetidae > Ondatra > Ondatra zibethicus. The sequence goes on from PVIU01004144.1 coordinate 7,313, forward strand.
TCTCAGTGTCTGTGCTGCTGGGGTTCTATTTAGGAAGTGGTTCCCTGTGCCAATGCGTTCAAGTGTACTTCCCACTTTCTCTTTTATAAGGTTCAGTGTGGCTGGCTTTATATTGAGGTCTTTGATCCATGTGGACTTGAGTTTTACTCATTGCAATAAATATGGGTCTATTTTCATTTTTCTTCATGTTGATATCCGGTTATGCCAGCAACACTTGTTGAATATACTTTCTTTTTTCCATTTGATATTTTTTGCTTCTTTATCAAAGATCAGGTGTTCGAAGATGTGTGGATTGATATCCGGGTCTTCTATTCGGTTCCACTGATCCTCCTGTCTGTTCTTATGCCAGTACCAGGCTGTTTTCAGTACTGTAGCTCTGTAGTAGAGTTTGAAGTCAGGGATTGTGATGCCTCCAGAAGTTCTTTTGTTGCCCAGGATTGTTTTGGCTATCCTGGGTTTTTTGCTTTTCCAAATGAAGTTGAATACCATTCTTTCAAGGTCTTTGAAGAATTTTGTTGGGACTTTGATGGGCATTGCGTTGAATCTGTAGATTGCTTTCGGTGGGATTGCCATTTTTACTATATTAATTCTGCCTACCTAAGATCATGGGAGGTCTTTCCACTTTCTGGCATCTTCTTCAATTTCTTTCTTCAAAGATTTAAAGTTCTTGTCATACAAGTCTTCCACTTGTTTGGTTAGAGTTACTCTGAGATATTTTATGCTATTTGTGGCTATTGTGAAGGGTGTTGATTCTCTGATTTCTTCCCCAGCCCTTTTATCATCTGTGTGCAGGAGGGCTACTGATTTTTTTGAGTTAATCTTGTATCCTGCTACATTTCTGAAAGTGTTTATGAATTGTAGAAGTTCCTTGGTAGAATTTTTGGGATCACTTATGTAAACTATCATGTAATCAGCAAACAGTGAGAATTTGACTTCTTCTTTTCCAATTTGTATCCCCTTGATCTCCCTTTGGTGTCTTATTGCTCTAGGTGGGACCTCAAGAATTATACTGAATAGATATGGAGAGAGTGGACAACCTTGTCTTGTTCCTGATTTCAGTGGAATCGCTGGGAGTCTCTCTCCATTTAGTCTGATGTTGCCTGTTGGCTTGCTGTATATTGCCTTACTTATGTTTAGGTATGTTCCTTGTATCCCTGCTCTCTCCAAGACCTTTATCATGAAGGGATGTTGTATTTTGTCAAATGCTTTTTCGGCATCTAATGAGATGGTCATGTCGTTTTTATTTTTCAGCTTGTTTATATGGTGGATTACATTGACAGATTTTGGTACGTTGAACCATCCCTGCATCTGTGGAATGAAGCCGACTTGGTCATGGTGGATGTGTTCTTGGATTCTATTTGCTAGTATTTTATTTAGTAGTTTTGCATCAATGTTCATGAGTGAGATTGGTCTGTACTTCTCTTTCTTAGTATTATCTTTCTGTGGTTTGGGTATTAGGGTAATTGTATCCTTATAAAAAGAGTTTGGCAATGTTCCCTCTGTTTTTATTGTGTGGAATAATTTGAGGAGTATTGGTATTAGTTCTTCTTTGAAAGTCTTGTAGAATTCTGAGCTAAAACCATCTGGTCCTGGGCTTTTTTTGTTTGGGAGACTTTTGATGACTGTTTCTATTTCTTCAGCAGTTATAGGTCTTTTTAATTTGCTTATCTGGTCTTGATTTAATTTTGGTAAGTGGTATTTATCCAGAAAGTTGTTCATTTCCTTTAAGTTTTCCAATTTTTTGGAGTACAGGTTTTCAAAATATGACCTGATGATCCTCTGTATTTCCTCCGTGTCTATTGTTATGTACCCCTTTTCATTTCTGATTTTCTTAATTTGGATATTCTCTCTCTGCCTTCTGGTTAGTTTGGATAAAGGTTTGTCTATTTTGTTGATTTTCTCGAAGAACCAACTCTTTGCCTCATTGGTTCTTTGTATTGTTTTCTTTGTTTCTATTTTGTTGATTTCAGCTCTCAATTTGATTATTTCCGGCCCTCTAGTTCTCTTAGTTGAGTTTGCTTCTTTTCGTTCTAAAGTTTTCAAATGTTCTGTTAATTCACTAGTGTGGGATTTTTCCAGCTTCTTTATGTAGGCATTTAGTGCTATGAACTTGCCTCTTAACACTGCTTTCATTGTGTCCCATAAATTTGGGTATGTTGTGTGCTCATTTTCATTGAATTTTAGGAAATCTTTAATTTCCCCCTTTATTTCTTCCTTGACCCATTGATGATTCAGGTGAGCATTGTTTAATTTCCATGTGTTTGTGGGTTTTCTGGAATTGGTATTGCTGTTGACTTCTAGTTTTAAAGCATGGTGATCTGATAAGGTACATTGGGTTATTCCAATTTTTTTGTATTGTTGAGGTTTGTTTTGTTACCGAATATGTGGTCAGTTTTTGAGAAGGTTCCATGAGGTGCTGAGAAGAAGGTATATTCTTTTCTGTTTGGATGGAATATTGTATAGATGTCTGTTAAGTCCATTTGAGTCATAACATCTGTTAGTTCTCTTATTTCTATGTTCATTTTTTGTCTGATTGACCTGTCCAGTGGTGAGAAGGGAGTGTTGAAGTCTCCCACTATTAGTGTGTGGGGTTTAATATATGATTTAAGCTTTCGAAGTGTTTCTTTGACATATGAGGGTGCCCTTGTATTTGGGGCACAGATGTTCAGTATTGAAATTTCCTCTTGATGGATTTTTCCTGTGACTAATATGAAATGTCCTTCTTTGTCTCTTTTGACTGATTTTAGCTTGAAGTCTATTTTGTTAGATATTAGGATAGCTATACCCGCTTGTTTCTTAGGTCCATTTGATTGGTATATTTTTCCCAACCTTTTACTCTGAGATGATGTCTCACTTTGAGGTTGAGATGCATTTCTTGTATGCAGAAGAGGGATGGATTCTGTTTTTGTGTCCAATCTGTTAGCCTGTGCCTTTTTATGGGTGAGTTGAGTCCATTTATATTAAGGGATATTAATGACCAGTGGTTGCTATCTCCTGTTAATTTAGTTTTCATCGTTGGTGATGTTAATTTGTGCATTTTTTTCTTCTTCGGGATTTGCTGTAATGACATCATCAATTGTCTGTGTTTTTGTTGGTGAAGCCATCTTCCTTGGGATGGAGTTTTCCTTCTAGTATTTTGTGTAGGGCTGGGTTTGTGGCTAGGTATTGGTGAAATCTAGATTTCTCATGGAATATCTTGTTTTGTCCTTCTATGGTGATCGACAGTTTTGCTGGGTATAGTAGTTTGGGCTGGCATCCGTGGTCTCTCAATGTCTGCATAATGCTTGACCATGACCTTCTGGCTTTCATTGTCTCCACTGAGAAGTCAGGTGTAATTCTGATAGGTCTACCTTTATATGTTACTTGTCTTTTTTCCTTTGCAGTTCTTAATATTCTTTCTTTACTCTGTATGTTTAGTGTTTTGATTATTATGTGGTGAGAGGACTTTTTTTGGATCCAGTCTATTTGGTGTTCTGTAAGCTTCTTATATCTTCATAGGCATATCTTTCTTTAGGTAGGGAAAGTTTTCTTCTACGATTTTGTTAAATAAAATTTCTGTGCCTTTGAATTGAACTTCTTCTTTCTATACCTATTATTCTAAGATTTGGCCTATTTATGTTGTCCCATATTTCGTGGATATTTTGGGTTAAGCTTTGGTTAGATTTAATGTTTTCTTTAACTGATGAGTCTATTTCCTCTATTGTATCTTCTGTGCTTGACAGTCTCTCTTCCATTTCTTGTATTCTGTTGTTCATGCTTGCATTTGTGGTTCCTGATCTTTTTCTGGATTCCCTCCTGCAGAAGTCCCTGGGTTGGAGTTGGACCTTGAAAGGTTTCCGGTTCCGGTCTACCACCTGGGAGTGGGAGGTCCCAGGCTCAGTAAGCCGGAACCCACAGACGACCTGCTTACTCCCTCAGAGGTCTCAGACCCACAAGGGTTCCAGGTTTCTGCCTATTCCCTTTGATGTCCCAAACCAATGCCAGAACCCAAAGAGGACCTGGCTCAGGCCTACTCTCTCTGAGGTCCCAGACTCGTGCCTGGCCCCACTGAGATCTCTGGTTCCTGCTTATTCCCTCGGAGGACCAAGCCTCACTCACGCCCAGGCTGACAGAGGTCCTGGCTCTGGCCTAGTCCCTGGGAGGTCCTAGACTCTCGCCCAGACCCACCTGGGTGTTGGCTTAGGTCTACTCCCTTGAAGGTCCCGGATTTACTTCCGGACCCTCAGCAGGCTCTGGCTCTGGCTCACTCATTCAGCGGTTACTCTCAGCCTGCTTTCTTAATGCACCCAGGACCCCCAGCTCAGGGGCTGTACCACCCACAGTTAGCTGGGCCTTCCCCCATCAGTCCAGTCCAGAAAATGCACCATAGCCTTGCCCACAGGCCAATCTGGGTTGGGGGGACATTTTCTCAGTTGAGATTTCCTTGTCTCACTGACTCCATCTGTCTCAAGCTGACATAAAGAGTAGCTAGCCCAGCCAGCAGCACCTACGAGGTCAGCAGCTAACGGCCAGGAGGCTGCCAAGACCTAACAAAGCACAAGTCAGAGACGGGCACGGTGAGGGCGTCACTCACCCAGTCCTGTAGTTGAACAAGGAGCATGTGAACAGCACATTGACTGGTCCCCTGGCTAGGTCAGGGGACAGGCAGAGAGTGTGTGGTCTGATGCTTGAGAATTAACCAATCTCAATAGAAATGACCCCAGAAAAGCCAGGAACTTATCCAGTTCCTGCCGTAAGTCCCCCAATAGCCCCTACACGGAAGCTCCATGGTGTCTACCTCTTGTGGCCTCCAGGGCATTGCTTTCTATATATAGTTCTGCTTCCTACTATCGCCCTTTAAGCTTTCTCAATAATAACAATTCTTTAATAAACTCATTCTTCTTGTCTATGAAATTCATTCTCGGAGTGGTGAGACAAGATCCCAGGGCTAAGCCACTGTCTGGAAGTTTTGTGTGGCTATGTGAGTCTGGGCAGCAACCTAGTTCCTAACTCCTGAGTTTCACACATCTGAGAGAGAGAGTCCTCTCGTTCGCTTTCTTTGTCTTTTTTTTTTTTCTAAAGAACTGGGTATCTCTGGGTGACCTGGAAAGCTCTACACTGACCAGACAGCTGCCTTCCTCTCTCCAAATGCTGGGACTGAAGGCAAGTGTTTCTACACCTGTCCCTGTGTTTCGTGGTCATCTCCTCCTCTTCCTCCTCCTTTTCCTCCTTCTCCCCTTCTTCCCCTCTTCTCTCCCTCCTCCTTTCCTCCTCCTTCTTTTTTGTTTGTTTGATTTTGAAGACAGGGTTTCATGTGGCTCAAGCTCACTAGTAACTGAAGCTGGCTTTGAATTTCTGATGGTTGTGCTTCTACCTCCTGGGTGCTGGGATCACTTGTGTGCGCCACCTGGTGGTGTAAGTAAGCATAGGAACAACTTGTCCACCTGGAGCTCCATGTGGCTTGGGCCAACAAAATGCAGGAAATCTTATCTGTATGTACTGTGCACACACACCCTCTCCAAACGATGCAACAAACAGCATGTTAGCAACCTGGGGCCCTCACCTACACTGAGCTGCATACATACACGCCCCATCTCAACAAGGGAACAAGTTTTCCTCCCCAGAGTCTATTTAACTGTACTGTGGTTATGTGTGAGTATAAGGGTGGGAATTAGGCCCAGACTGGTTTAGGGCATATGTTTGTTACTTTTTGTTGCTGATAAAACACCATGCCCTAAATCAACTTATGGAAAAAAGTTTATTTTTTGCTTGTGGTTCTAGAGAGTCCATAATGGCAGTCACGGCGCAGCGGCAGGCCCTGCATCAAGAAGCCGAGCGCGCACATCTTCAACAACCTGCAGAAAGCAGAGGAAGCGGAAACTGCAGTGGAAGGGGGCTAACGCTCTCAGTGCCTTCCCCGAACAATGCACTTCTTCCAGCAAGGCTGCACCTCCCTGAGGTTCCACTACCTCCCCAAACAGTGCCTAGAACGTGGACCCAAGGCTTCCAGCCTGAGCCTGTGGGTGACATTTCTCATCAGACCCACCACAGAGTACACATACAGGAAGGCCACTTGTAGGGAAGACCTTCATTTACTCTCTTATCCCTCTGCATAATTGGGTTGCGTGCTATTAAAATTCAGATGCATCACGCACAGTGAGCACGCCTGCCAATCAGCATCTGTGCCTGGAACTTGGAAGAGGACCCAGGTTCAGTTCCTAGCACCTACGTGGTGACTCATGACCACCTATGTAACTCCAGTTCCAGGGAATCTGACCTCCAAGGGCACCAGGCATGCGTGTGGTGCACATACATACACGCAGGTAAAATACTCATAAATTAATCTAAGAAAATAAATAACAAATTCCCTGCCTGTGCTATGCCCCCGAACAACCGAAGTCTTCCTCCTCTTGAACTCCTCTTTATCTGTGACATCGACTTGTTAACTTCCAGACAGGACTGAGAACATGGGGTATTTGTCTTTGTGTGTGGCTTATTTCACTTAATATAGTTTTCTCTCTCTAGGCTCATCCATGCTGCAGCTCATCCATACTTAATCATGTTTTAAAATGATTAAGTAATGGTTCATAATATAATAATAACAACATAATATTTGTCTTTTGTTAATTTTTGCATCAATAGGTAGCTAAATTTATTTCATATATTGTTATTTAGTTATTGAAAAACTGTTTTATTTTCTGACACTCTATCATGAGCCCAGGCTGGCCTAAAACTATGTGGCTAAGGCTAGCCTCAAACAGCTGGTACTCCTGCCTCTACCTCCCAAATGCTGGGATTACAGGGGTGCACTGTTATGCTTGGCTATAGAAAATAATGTCCACTTTGCCTGCCCTCACTTCTTTTCCTTGCCTAACTACTCTGTCTAGGTGAAACAACATTTAAGTTATTCACTTAAAATTACTCAACACATATTAAATCTTGGAATATGATATAACTATAATTGATATGGAGAAATTACTTGAAATGTGTCTACTGAGAAACATGTATAAACAGCTATCTTTGTAGAAAGAGTAACTTGCCCATGGATAGCACTGCGTGGGAGGGTAGATGGTTGCACACCAAGTTGCTGCCCGCGACACTTAGCTGCTACCGTCCTGAAAGCTTATTTGTAGTGCCTAACTTGCATCTTACCTTTGAAATAAAAACACTTGACTAAAGTAAAGAATTATGAAGACATGAGCCACACTAACAAAGGGAAAACCTGACTTTAGGTGCCTTGAATGGGGCCGGTGGTGTGCGGCACACCCATAGTCCCGGCCAGTGCAGGAGGCTGTGCAAGGTTAAGGTCAGCCCAAGCTTCATGTGCGTTCCACGCTTAGTCAGGGATTCAAAGTGAGGATGTGTCAAAAACAAACAGAAGACAATAGCAAACAAACAAAAACACAAAACAAGTTGTCGCTAGATATTGGGCTAGAGGTTATGTTTTGCTTTTAAACATTTTAATAAATTTGGGGGCCAGAGAGATGGCTCATCAGGTAAAGGTGTCTGCTACTGAGCCTGGCCCCCTGAGTTTGGCTCCTGGGACCCACGTGGTGGAAGGAGAGAATGGACTCCTAAATTTGTCTGCTGGCTTCCACAGGGGGTCATGTGTGCAACCCTTGCTCCAGAACACCACGCAAAATAAATCAAATAATAAAAAGTTTAAAAACTAAATTAATTTTGTTCACGTGAAATTTACCCACAGTAATGTTCACAAATGGGTGCATTTATTTTCTTTGTCATATGTAATTATGTATTTGTAAATTGTAAAGATAAATCACAGGTTTCTGGGACAATGATTACTGCCTGAGTTATTTATTTATTATTGTGTGTGTGTGTATGCATGTGTGTACGTGTGCATGAGTGAGTGCATGCATGCACACTGGTGGCCATATCAGAGGAGCCACAGGTGGCAACCGACGTCCAGGTGTCAGCCACCAGGAGGAAACTCCCTGATGAATGAATCTCGGATAGGCAAGGCCCCGACACCACAGAGTCCAGAGTGTCTTTTGCTTCTGCTGTGACTTTACATGTTTGTCGCTGCCATCTTTCTCTGGTATCTGGCATGGTGTGAATGGGTGTGGGGAGATCCTCACTGCCTATAATGGAGTGCGTTTATCTCATGGAAACATCCTATTCTACTGTGGATTATTGGGAAGATGATTTCTTCTTAAGCTGTACTGTCTAATTGATAATAATAGTGTTAGTTTACATAGAGTTTTTATAATAAAAAATAAAGCAAGGAAGATTCACACAGCTAGAACACATGAGCTCCTATTGAGGAGCTGTATGGACTGTGGCTTAGGTAATGATTAAGAAAAGCAATTGAGTCCCAGGAGCTCCTCTAGCTTAAAGTCTATTACCCTTAATAGAGGTATGTTCACAGGTTTGGGAGTGCATCATAGCTGAAAAAAAGCTTTGAAAATAACTTAGGGTTAGACTAAGATGTTTTGGTCAAATAGCTTTGAGGTGAAACTCCCAACAAGACATCTTAAGTTTTAGAAAGGCACATGGTTGAGTGAGGAACCCGTTAAGGTCAGGGAACAAGAGCAGAGCGCCCCAATTATCATTCGCTGACGTTCCTTTCCTGCTAGGGTTGGTTGATGACCAAAGGTGATGATTAATTCCTTGAACCCATTTCTGCCCTCATCTCCTCATGATGATGCCCTCATGATGATGGTGCATGATGAAGACTTAAAGTGGAGCTGGATGATTGTTTTTCATGTATAAAAGTTTAGGTTTGTGATTCCTTTAAGATCCCTTATAAGATTGCCTTTAAGATAAGTAATAAAGTGATTAGCCCTTTCTTCATAACCGCAAAATGCAGCTTCCCAGCAAAGAATACCTTGCTTACTTACACTGTTAATCTATAACATGTTGCTTGGGTATGAATTACGTGGATTCTTGGGACAATTTGTTTTTCACCTGTGATACATAAAATGTTTCATCATGTAAGGGACATGGAGAACACGCTGTTTTTTTACTTGTATTCATTGTAATCATTCACTTGATAAACAGAATGTAACCACATTGTAATTTTTAGATTGCCTGAAAGATTTTGCTGGGGTGTATAAGCTACAGGGGAAAGAATAAAGATGAGTTAAAATGAGTTAGAAGGAAAACATCAAGAATGAGAGAAAGAAATCACCAGGAAAATAAAGAATAGAGGATACAAAAGAAGAATAAAGGAAAGGTCTGAAGGAAACCGTCAAGACCCTGTGAGTGTCTTTCCTAAGCCCCTCAGATAAAAGTCATAGTACTTGCTGACTCAGTGGATTCCCTTTGGGCCCTGCGCTGCTGGAGGCTGATCCCCCAGACAGCACTGTGTGTGTGTATGTGTGTGTGTGTGTGTGTGTGTGTGTGTGTGTGTGTGTGTGTGTGTGTGTGTGTGTGAAAACCTGAGGACAGTTCTCAGGAGTCTTTTGCCATCTTGTGGGGTCCTGGAAGCAAGCTCAGGCCATCAGTACTTTAATCTGCCGAGGTTCCCTGCCTGCCTGACAAAGAGTTTTAGAGATTTATTTTATTTTCATTTATGTGTCTCTGTGTGTGTGTACATGAATGCAGGTGCCTTTGGAGGCCAGAGAAGGGTGTGAACTTCTCTGGAGGAGGAGTTATGGGCAACAGCGAGCTGCCGTTTGGGAGCGGGGAACTGAATTTGGGTCCTCTGCAAAGGGCGGTACACACTCTTAATCATTAAGCCATCTCTCCAGCCCCCAACACATATTTTTAAACACCGCATCAAACTTCATCATAAAATCAGAGCTAGAGTAGCAGAATCAAATCTCGTAACAGCATTTTTCTTTTAAAAAAAAAAAAGGTTGGAGAAATGGCTCATTGATTAAGAGCTCTATCAGAGGACCAAAGTTTGTATCCCAGAAGCACATAGACCACCTCTGTGGACGGACACGCACACACACAAATTAAAAATAAACTACAAAATTAAAGAGATAAGGTATTATCACGTCTAGGTCCCATGAACTCTTTTTTTTTTTTATATTAACCCCAGGCTGGCCTAGAACTCACTGTGGCCCCAACTCACAGCAATCCTGCTGCCTCAGCCTCCCAAGATCTGAGATTATAGGCATGAGCCATCATAGCCGGTTAATCCCAAGAAGGGTAGTTCGTTTTGTTCTTTGATCCTCCTGTCGTCCCCTCTCATCCCAATGTAGGCATGCTGGAATCACGGGCACACACCACTGCCTCTGGCTTTTTACCTAAGTTGGGGGATCCATCCCAGATTGGCCCCTTTACTCACTGAGCCATCTCTCCAGTCCTCTGGTCCCAAGAACTCAGGCTGACTCGTGTTCCTATCTAAGGCAGAGCCCCAGAGCAGTAAGAAAACTAAAACCCAGAACACGGCCATCAGAGACAAGCAAAGAGGTCTGGGTAAGAGGGAACCTGACAGAGACGAACTGGTGAGGCCTGGGGAACTATTAGTAAAGACAGCAGCAGGAGTCACTGAGACCCTAGGAGACTGTCTTTCCCTGTAAGGCCATCGTCCTCTAAAAGCTTGAGAAAGCAGCTTTCTTTCAAAAGAAAGAAGCAACTGAAGGCTGTCATAATACTTTCTCATTGGGCCACCAGCCAGCAAATATTGACACAGAGATTTATTATTAATTATGAAAGCGTGGCCTTTAGCTTTGGCTTGTTTTCAATGAGTTTTTATAACTTCTAATTAACCCATAATTTTTCATCTACGTTTGGCCACAGGGCTTGTTACCTCTACTTGTTCCCTACTGCACATCCTGCTCTCCCTTCCTCTAGCTGGCACATCCTGTTTGCCTAGATTCTACTTCCTCTTCCTCTCTGTCCCCAGAAATCCTGCCTAATCTTTCCAGCCTAGATATTGGCCATTCAGCTCTTTATTAAACCAGTCACAGAAATACATCTTCGCACAGTGTACAAATTTCCCACAATGGAAGACTGTGAAGAGAAACTCCTACACAAGGTTATTGAGGGTTGGGGAAGTAACTCAGTGGACACCGTGCTGGCCTGGCGTTTGCGAAGTCTGGGCTGTAAACCTAGCGCTGCACACCCTCCCCAGGGGTGGAGGTACCCAGAAGCAAGCACAGCGCTTGGGAGGTAAAGCAGCAGGCCTGCTAGAATTGTAAGAGACCTGTATCAGAGAAAGCAAAGGACTGGACTGTGGTTCCGTGGTTAAGAGCACTGGCCTTCCAGAATAACCAGAGTGGAGCACCAGGACACACATGGTGGCTCACAACCATCTCCAGCACCAGTTTCCTGGAGCTCTGACACTCACGTCTGGCATCCTTGAGCAGTACACAGACGTGGTGTGCAGACATGCTTTCAGACAAATACCAAAATACGTAACACAAAAATAAATAAAATTTTAAAAAATATATAAAAATAAATAAATAAAATATTAAGACAAAAAAAACTGGTATGGTCATGTACACCTTAAATTCCAGAAGCTGGGAGGCAGAGGCAGGCAGATTTCTGTGAGGTCGAGGCCAGCCTGGTCTACAGAGTGAGTTCCAGGACAGCCATAGCTACATAGTGAAACCCTGTCTCAAAAATAAAGTGCTTGACAAATCACATTGAAGACTGCTAGCTTCTGTTTACACACACACACAAAGAGAGAGAGAGAGAGAGACAGAGACAGAGACAGAGAGAGAGAAGATCAATTGCCTTAAAACGATTCATACATTCAGCCAATTATTTGTTTGGTACAATTTTCTGCATGTTTCTATTTCAAAACTTGTTTTTTGGTTTTGGAATTTTTAATCCAAAATCCTGAATGTCTGACTCCAGATGTGGCAACTGCTAGTAGCTTTTCAAGCCTGAACCTAAGAATTTACTTTTTTTTTGAGATAAGATCTTACTTCATAACCTAAGCTGGCCCAGTGTAGCCTAGGTTGGCCTCAAACTCTCAGCAACCCACCAGCCTCCCTGTGCTGTGATGACAGGAATGAACCACTAGGATCCTGTGTATGTGGCTGAATGCGGCATTTTACATGAGGATATTGTTCTGATTATTTGGGTGTCTTTAGCTGCAATCAGAAGTTTCGTTATGAGAGAAAGGAATAGGGGCCCTGGTCACAGAGGAGAAGATGGAGGAGAAAGTGGGGCATGGTAGCCGCAAGCTGAACGAGATAGCACCAGCAGCCATGAGATGTAACAAGGCTTTCTCTGTCCTGCCAGCTCCCAAATAACCACACAGAGACTTATTAATTATGAAATCTTGGCTCACAGCTTAGCTTTTGTTCTTAACTAGCTTTTATAACTTAAATTCACCCATATTTTTATTAATCTACTTTCTACCACATGACTTCTAATTCTCTCCAATTGTGTGTCCAACCCATTCCATGTCTGTGTGGCTTCTCCACCCTTCTTCTTCCCAGCATTGTCTCTGCCCAAAAAACCTGCATAGCCATTGACTGTTTAGCTATTATTTAAACTAATCATAGTGACATATCTTCACACAGTGTAAAGGAATATTCCACAACATTTCCCTCATTTGTCTAAATAAAAGGAAAAGGGTTTAGCTCTAACATAATAGAACTATAAATCATAAGAACAATTATCAGGTAAGAATTACATTTACAATGTCCAATCCATTTGTATTTGTCTATTTGGAGAAAATGCTCCATTATTTATTCTATCTTGATGAGTCCAAAGCTCTTTACCTAACTTACACTCTATCATAACTAAGGAAAACTATAACTATGACTATCTAGTCTTCAATTCCATCAAAGACCCCAGAAGGATATATTACCTTAGTAAACAGGAAGTGAAGAACAAGAAACTCCCAAAACTAAAAGGAACACCAGAAACAGCTGTCTGCCTGGGAAGTCACCCAAGTTTCCTTGGAAACATCAGGATGTCCATCTTTGGCCTACAAGCCTAGGATATCTGATAGACTTTTCTGTGAAGCAGGAATTTTGAAGGACTGTCCTGTCTTGTCTTGGTAAATTTCAGCAGTTGCTTTCTTTTGTGTCCTGCTGGTCCAGTTTGGACAGCACACTGTCAGCAGTTGAGTCAAGGGAGTTTAGGGCAGTTTCTTGCCCAAATAACTGGCTTTTGTCATTAAGAAAGCAAGCACCATATGAAGTTTCTTTGATGCCCATCATCCTTTTTTGAAGTAGATTGGTGCTGCCAGGAGCAAAAGTGTCTCATTGCCATGAAAAGCCTTATATTATAAAACATTTTAAATACTATATTCTATAGGTCTTTGAAGTGTTTGAAGATCACCTATCTATCTAAAACATATCTCTGTATGACCTTGAAAACATACCTAACATGACTATAGGTTTGATAGTTATAGATGACTAACTATCAACATGTATTTATTATCCAAATAGCTTTCAAAGACTAAAACTTTACATAAACTTTTTAGAGGAGCTGTTTAGGTACAATATCTTAAACAAGAATAGAAACACATATACAATTAAATATATAACTATATCTATCTATATAGATAGATATATATAAAACAAAAATAACCTTAAATTTGTATCAATATACAAAAATCCACTCCATTGTAAAATAATTGGGACTGGTGGTTGTTTAAAAGTAGACTCAGCCAGGAGACAGCATCAGCGCTGTTGCAGGCCCAGGTCATGTGGGGAGATAGCGTCAGCATGCTGCAGCAGACTGTGCAGACAGCAGTGGCATCCAGAAACTATCCGACCACCAGAGCCTCAGCCTCAGCCCTGCCTGCACCTAGAGGAGTGATCACTGGAGCTGTGGCCCCACCTACACTGGGAGGAGCGACCATTTTAGCCTTGGGCCCTACATACTTGGAGGCGGGATCACTGGAGGCTCAACCCTGCCTGCACCTGAAGAAATGTTCAATGGAGCCATGGCCCCCAGCTATTGGAGGAAGAAGGGCTCCCCCACAAGCACAGGCTCCACCTGTACAGATTGGAGGAAGAGATGGGTAGATAACAGGTTAACAACATGTTCAACAACACAAAGACCAGTACAGTTCCACAGAAATTAGCGGTTCTACAGTAAAAGACCTGAACATCCCAACGCAGATGAAGCAGAAGAAAATGTCACTAAAAATAACTTTATGACAATGAAAAGTTCCCTTAAAGAAGTGGAAGAAAAGACAAACAAAAAATTGGAAGAGATCAACAAGCCCCTTAAAGAAAACAAAAAAAACCAAAAAACCGGGCAATTCAGGTGAAAGAAATGGTTCAAGACTTAAAAACTGAAATAGAGGCTACAAAGAAAACACAAACAGAGGAACTCTGGAAATGGAAACTTGGGTAAATGGTCAGGAACCACACACGCAAGCATAAACAACAGATACAGGAGATGGAGGAGAGAACCTCAAGCACTGGAGGCACGATAGAGGAAATAGATTCATCGGTCAAAGAAAATGTTAAATCCAACAAATTCTTAACACAAAACATCCAGGAAATCCGGAACACAATGAAAAGACCAAACCTAAGAATAATAGGAATAGAAGAAGGAGAAATCCAACTCAAAGGCATAGAAAATGGCCGGGCGGTGGTGGTGCACGCCTTTAATCCCAGCACTTGGGAGACAGAGGCAGACAGATCTCTGTGAGTTCGAGCCCAGCCTGCCCTACAAGAGCTAGTTCCAGGACAGGCTCCAAAGCTACAGAGAAACCCTGTCTCGAAAAACCAAAAAAAAAAAAAAAAAGGTCAAGAAGCTTACAGAACACCAAATAGACTAAATAGACTAGACCAAAAAAAAAAAAAGTCCACTTGCCACATAATAATCAAAACACTAAACATACAGAATAAAGAAATAATACTAAGAGATGTAAAGGGAAAAGGCCAAGCAACATATAAAGGCAGACCTAACAGAATTACACCAGAGTTCTCAATGAAAGCCAGAAGGGCCTGGTCAGACATTATGCAGACACTAAGAGACCATGGATCTAGCCTAGACTATTATATCCAACAAAGCTTTCAATCACCATAGACAGAGAGAACAAGATATTCCATGACCAAACCAGATTTAAACAATATCTATCCACAAATCCAGCTATACAGAAAGTACTAGAGGAAAAACTCCAACCCAAGGAAGTTAGTTACATCTACAAAAACACAGCCAATAGATAATTTCACACTGGAGAGAAACACACATACAATACCAACAACAAAAACAAAACCAAAAATAACAGGAACTAGCAATCACTGGTCATTATTTTCCCTTAATATCAATGGTCTCAATCATCTATAAAAAGACACAGGCTAACAGATTGTATATGAAAACAGAATCTATCCTTCTGCTGCATACAAGAAGCATACCTCAATTACAAAACAGATATTAACTCAGAGTAAAGAGTTGAAAAAAGATTTTCCAATCAAATGGACCTAAGAAACAAGCTATTGTAACTATCCTAATATCTAACAAAATAGACATCTAACTAAAATTAGTCAAAAGAGACAAAGAAGGACATTTAATATTTGTCACAGAAAATAGTCCATCAAGATGAAGTCTCAATTCTGAACATCTATGCCCCAAATACCAAAGCACCCTCATATGTAACTTTACTAAAGCTTAAATCACACATCAAGCTCTACACATTAATAGTAGGAGACTTCAATACCCAACTCTCACCACTGGACAGGTCTGTCAGACAGAAAATTAACAGAGAAATAAGGGAACTTAATAGATATTATGATTCAAATGGACCTAACAGACATCTATAGAACATTCCACCCAAACAAAAAGAATATACCTTCTTCTCAGCACCCCATAGAACCTTCTCTAAAATTGAACACATAGTCAGTAATAAAGCAATCCTCAACAGATTTAAAAAAAACATTGAAATTACCCTCTGTATATTATTGGATCACCATGGTGTAAGGTGAGAATTCAACAACACTATTTGTAGAAAGTCCATAAACTCATGGAAATTGAACAGTGCTCAACTGAATCACCATTGGGTCAAGGAAGAAATAAAAAAAGAAATTAAAGACTTCCTAAAATTCAATAAAAATGACATACCCAAACCTATGGGACACAATGAAAGCGGTGCTAAGAGGAAAATTCACAGCCATAAGTGCCTACATGAAGGAGCTAGAGAAATCCCACACTAGCAAATTAACAGAGCAACTGAAAGCTCTAACACAAAAATAAGCAAACTCAATCAGAAGGAGTAGATAGATGAAAATAATCAAACTGAGGACTGAAATCAAAAAATAGAAACAAAGAAAACAATACAAAGAATCAATGAGACAAAGAGTTGGTTCTTTGAGAAAATCAACAAGACAAACAAGCCTTTATCCAAACTAATCAAAAGATAGAGCAAGAATATGCAAACTAACAAAATCAGAAATGAAAAGGGGGACATAACAACAGACACTGACAAAATCTAGAAAATCGTCAGGTCA